>JADDOH010007657.1:0-21056 GCA_016648135.1 Agrypnia vestita
GCGCGCGTACCCTTAAACAGCCTTACCCGCAGTGTGCGCGCGTACCCTTAAACAGCCTTACCCTGTGCGCGCGGCCACCGGCCAGTTGGGGATGTTTTATGACTTTTATTACTGTCATATAGATGATCAAAGGCCTGTGAGCGGTCATTTCCGTCAGCGCAGGTATAAAAACACTAGCAAATGGTGAGAAAATGTTAACATTTACACAAATGGCTTTTGTGTCAAATTTCATAATTTGGTCTGAAATTTTTTTCGTATTTGGAATTAGACATTTTTTCGAATTATAGGAAGCATTTTGTATGAAAATTCATTTGAGGGGGATAAAATATCATTAAATTTTTCGAATTATACCGAATTTCGAATTATAGTTGTTTGTATTAACGAGCTTTTACTGTATTATTATAATGTCATTCCACAAAGTTAACGCCAATTCAATAAATAATTTAAGATCCATGTTGCGGTCATTTATTACTCTTAAAAGAGCAGAATATAAAGATTTGTTTTTGTTTTGCGAATTATAGTTATCCGCGTATAAGATAAATCTATCCAAATTCTGAAAATACCTTTTAATGAATAAAATATAAATAGAGGCTACATTGAAAGCCTTTCGGCCTGATTCACCTTCTTGCCAAAGTAAACAAACTACAGGTTTATTTATTTCCGATTGGCCAAATGTTTCATTAAACATTATAAGTTTTCTTGAGAAAAATAAATCTTTTGTGCATAATTTTGGCAATGATATCACTTTTTGCATGTCCAGTATATAAATAACAGTCTTTCTAATTGGGTCACTAGAATTTTTTTGATTTTTTAGTCAAATGCTGTCTAGATATTTTTTTATTTAAAATATTCTGGGAAATTTTTCGACAGATTAATTTGGTACATTCGGTTGGTACATTCGGTTGGTACATTCGGAACAGTTGTGAATATCATGTACATCTTGGTTCGTTTGGAACAGTTGTGAATATCATGTACATCTTGGTTCGTTTGGAACAGTTGTGAATATCATGTACATCTTGGTTCGTTTCCTGTACAACTGGATTTGTTTTCGGTTCAACTCCTCGGAGAGCAAATCTTGCATTTGGATGGGAGACGCTTTGTTCTTTGCATTTGGTGCAGACGTCTTAAACGATTTTGTTTTATTCTTGTTTTAATAATATTGTAGAATAAAGCCAAACTATTGAGAATGTCGGAGTCATACAACTTCATTACTGACTTTCGTTTACTACAGGACGGACAGGTCATGAAATGTCCAGTTATTTTATTCCCACACTAGCCGACTTTCATATGAAGCAAATATTGCATTGAAAGAAACAAATCACGCACACTTATTTCACAAACGCTCTGCGTGTAGTTAGAAAAATCAGGTAATTTGAAGTCACGGTGACTAAAATAACATACTCATTCTTACAATAGTGTATGATACTCTGTTCCTTTTTCCCCTGGCGTTTTTTTCGGCGTAGTGTCGCGCCCGATCACAAAGAAGGTCCGTTCAATAACGAATGCAAGTAAGGCAATTACCTTACTTTTGAGTTGCCAAGATTTCACACATGTAACATATCTAAAATTTATTATATCATTGTGTCCAGTAGTGTTCAGCTTACGGCCGCGTGACACAGCACAATATTAGAACAAAACGATGTAACCTTATAGATATGTTACGATAGAACGTTGCAAGCATAGGTTGTAGCGTTTAGTCATTTAGGGATAGTGTTGATGCGGGGTGTAATGTAACGACAAAACACTGCAAACATAGGTTTTGTTGTTTAGTCGTGAAAATACATTTTTTTCGCACGATGCATGGTGTTTTGAACACGATTAAATCCTTAACAGAAAGAAAGTCAATTATTCAAAAAATATATATATGGAGGTCTTGACAAGTAGAATTGATTGAGCCATATTCCGACAAAACGCTTTAACCTTGGTTGCAGCGTTTTGTCATTCGAGGGCAGACCTACTGGAGACGACGACACGACTTCGGACTTTGAGAAATTCACTTTATTGTGAATTTTAGAGCTATTACTGTCAGCTGGCATTTATACGATTTGGCCGCTGTACAGTTTGGTGCGCTCGAGCCTAGTACGGGAGAACCGCGTATTTTTCAATTGTGTGTTCTGCATGTCTGAATTTATATGATTTTGGAAGGAATAGATATATAAAATCTAGAATTCAGTATCCTTGGTGACTGCATTCAAAACGTGTTTTTGATGTTGCTGCCCTTGGTTTTATACCCCATATTTACACAATCATTAAAACAAGATCATTAATAATCATAATCCTTAACCCATGTTAACCCTTCCTTTACTATGCACTATTTTTCTATAAATACAGGAATAAAGTATAACAAATATATCCTTACTGTCAGTATAGATATTCCATTGTACACATAGTGAGTTTTGGTATGTGGTGGATGTCTCGAAACTTTATGATGTATTACTGATTTATATTAGTAATCAACCTTATTATCCTTAGGACGAAGGGGATCTTTTTATTTTTTAATGCTTCAACTGTGAAGGGGACCCTCCACACACCCTGGGCCGTGTTATGCGCAGAGTGTACATATCAGCCCAGCATGTTCACTGCCTAGTTGGCATTATTTTAATGCTAAACACAGCCTCCTCGCCAAACCGCAGGCAGGGCAACACGCACCCTTGCAACCTGGAGAGTCGGCCACCCAAACCCTTCACTGTCCGAGCGTCTTTATTTAGAAAAATTTTATACAATAATATGACAAAGGCAATAATAAACACAGATAAATAAAATCACCCGGTGCATCTAATTCATGAGAGGACAGTGGGAGATCATCGTAGGGAAAAAGACAATGCAAAACAAAAGCACAAAAAGGGGTGCTCTTGCGGCCGAAGAAGTCGGCACCAGCCATACTACCTCCAGTGTAACAGAAGCAATTATACAAAACTATACAAGTAACAAAATGAAAATCAAAGTAATGGTAAATATAAGTGCATTGAGTAGAATAAAAAGAAAAGAGAAACTAATTGGCGAAAAATATAAAGACAGGATATTTTTATTCTGATTCACATTGAGTAGTCGTTCTGAGGATTTCCCAATGGGTCACCCACACCCTAACGAACTCACAGAGGCATTCAAAGTTTCTTTCATTCCTAACAAGATCGGTGTTTGTGAGACGCCGAATAGTCATGTGACCCGAATATTCCAACACGCATATTGTATCTAGCATCCATCAAGAATTCGCAATCCCAGAGGATATGCCCCGGAGTCTGGAGCACTCTGGCACAGGTGCACCATGGATGAGCGGAGAGTCTAAAATCATGGAGTTTAGATCTGCTCCGTGGCCCGAAAGCATCTGTACTGTATAGTGGTCCAGAGCCGGAAGATAACCTCTGGAAAAACGTTAAGTTTCTTTCTTTATCCGTTACTGTTGAAAATTTTCCATGGCGTCCATTTCCCGGTGGCGGCGGTGTCCCATCTGTCTTGCCATACTTCTAATGTTATTAGCCTAATACACATTTCCAACGCCTGTGGTCGCTCGCTTTCCAGGGGCCTGAGAGTTCTACCAAAGTGGTCTACTTCCAGGCCCCTCCACAGTCTGGTGAAGTTACAATGAGGTGATGTGTTTCGAGAACCTCACCAAGAATGGAGCCCAGAAGCCAGTCATGCCCACTGGGCCACAAAGGGCCACTAATGTTCTACATTTCGATAGAAATTGGTCTTAAAATAATTAATTGGTGTATTGGGGAAATGAGTTATGAATATTATTAATAGTCATTGAATATAAAATGAGTTATAAAATTTTTTATTCAAAGTAATTTAACCTTAATTATAAAACATTGTATATTTTTTTTTTTGCCTCGCAGTTATTTTACATTCAGTATCATAATTACCAAGCATCAACCACTGGTACAGTTCTGACCACTGAGATAATGGACAATGTTTCCCACATTCAGGTAAATCCATAACTTCATTTTGATATGTAACTCTTACCAGGAAATCTTTACTTTTAACACCTGAATAAAAAAAAAACATTAGTTTATTTACAAATTATGATTTAGAACAAAGACAATGACATTGATAAATAAATATTTAAGATGATTAATGAAAAGATGAAATATGAATTACAATTTAAATTTTCCTTTTTGCAAATGAGGAAGAATCACAGTACACTTATCTTATTACATTGCAGCGTGCACCTGTACATAATATCTGAGGTCCTCAGCCTTCATAATTTGGGGTTTATAAAATCACAAGTGAAATAAAAATATTGTTGCAAATTTTTTAAAGCCTATTTTACCTCGTATAAGTTCGATGAGAAGATGTGCAGCATATTCAGGAAAGTGGGGGTCAAACACTCCTAAAGCATTTAACACGTTGGCCAGGGTATTATCGTGTGCGCTGTATATTACAACATTGTGCATCGGTTTACCGGAGGCAACAAGTTGCATTAGGTTTGTTATTTCTTGTATTAGGGGGCCTGTCTTCAAGCGCATAAGACTCGGTGTGTAAGTTTCTAGCATAAAACTGAAATAAACAATATACCGTTTTTTAAATTAAATCACATTTTATTTGAGGGATATAAAAGCAAAGGCAGCAATATCCAAAAAAAAATGTATGTAATTTGAATGTACTGAATCCGATATTTTATAGGAAATAAATCCCATGAATTTATAAGAAACATGATTTTAAAGGGACAGATACAAAAAATCTAGAATTCACTACATTCTCAATTAGTAAATCTGGGTGTCAGCATTCAAAACGTTTTTTGGATATTGCTGCTTTTGTTTATATGTTCATACCACTCATTGGTGAAGAAGTGAAGATGCATCCACGGCATACATACTGCATCAATATTCTTACTATTTTCTCGTAAGCTAAAAGCTTGTGTTATGAAAATATGATTAACTTGCTGGTGTCTTGGAATGGGGCTCGAATCATCGACTCGACCACAGGACCACTAGGTGAGTCATAACTGCTACGCCAATAAGTTACTCTGTATATTGTATTTAGATAACTCCTTGATAATGAAAAGAAATTATATATTTTTTATCTTTAGAACTATGACATTGTATAAACCACGTTCATTGTTTTTAACATACCGGTTTTGATACTGCTGTGTCTTCGTCAGGACGAATGCACAATAACTGTTATTTAAAAAATATGAATTGTTGTTTTTTGGATAAATATTAGTAAAATATCATAATTTCTGATAAATATTTATATATTCCTTCAACAGTCAATAATAATGATCAATGGCTTTGCTTTCTAAAGTTGGCTGCCTTGATATGCATGGGTAATTTTAGTTTAAGGCTCATATCCGAACACATTATTTTTTTTCACATTATTAAATAACTCTAGTTGAATTATTTTTTCTAATAACTGCTGTTGTTAAAAGGTTTTATTTTCTTTGGAAGAAGTTATAACAAACTCATTTTATTATTTCACATATTTATTGACAATTGTATTTCTAATAACTGTGCCGTATTGGCCTAAGCTGGAAAAAAAAGCAGAATCGAAAGTTGAAATCGAGTGAAGATTGAAGAAGCCTTCCAAAAATTCAAAGATAAATAAACATTTTTACTACGGTCATCCAAACGTGACAAAATTGAATTTTTTTTTTTTGTATGAACGGTGTGAGAATAGAAAAATTTTCAATATGTACTTTAACAATAAAAATGTGGTGATCTTTGCATGAATATAATAAATATTGCTATTTTAAAAATGTTTTCAAGGAATATACGCAAATAATACATACGTTTTTTACAAAAATTGACAATTTGTTTCGTGGGTTTTATGACTTGCGAATTTCGCAATAGCATCGCAATAAAAAAAAAATATGCCTTGAATTTTCAATTAAGTGTTCCGCATAAATCAATATTTTTTTTATTTGGGTTCCATGAATTTCGAATTAACGAGGTTCTACTGTATGTTATTTTTTAGTGAGACATTTATTTATAAGATATCACGAGTGGCTTGTTGGTCTTGTGGTTAGGACACTCGCCTCGTGATCCAAAGGTCGCGGGTTCGAATCTCACTCCAGACTAGCAAGTTAGTCCCATTTTCATAGCACAAGCGTTTAGCTTAGTTTGAAAATAGTAAGAATATTGATGTGACACATATTCCATGTTCACATCTCTATTTAAAAAAAAATATCAGTTTTAGATGTAAAGATTCTGAAAACAGTAGAAATTGCACTCACCCTCAGCATTTATATTATGGAACCAAGTGCAGTTGACTCCACAACATGGACTGTTGTCGAGAATTAATTCTTTATGTTTGGTCTATTCGGCCATTATATAAACTATAATAGATATTAAAGCCTAAAAAATACCTTCGAAGAGCTGGTTTTCTCATTTTTTCAGGATATACTGCTTTAGTCCAACTTGGTAATGTCAGATTATACATCTCTTCTATTTTCAGTGTATCATACAAATATCCTAAAGATTGAATTGAGTAAATTTCCCGCCCTGTATGAAGCGTCAAATATCTGAAATCATCATCATCATTCTCAAAAGAATACATATTCATGTTTCGTTCATATCACAAGTCAAGGAAGCTAATTATTTTATGATAATAAACTATATTAAAAATGTAATATTTTAAAATAAAATGTATTACATGTTCCGGTAGCACGGTCTCCCTTGCATAGAATGTTTTAATGTTCGGAAAAAATATTAATAAATTCAATTAAATATTTAAGATGGTTCTACACCACCACTGACATCTAGCCTTAAATTCAAATATTCTAATCAGAAGGATTGGACACGTTTTCCCGCTGACAACTTTCCTACTACAATGAAGGAAAAATTTTAACAACGTACCATGAAAAATAATATTTACAAAGTATTGCATTAAATGTGAATTTGCATTATAGATATTTTAATTTATGTACAGCTTGCAATGTGACCTACATTTTTTATTATGCTTCATAGAAAATTTAGATAAATAAAAAAACAAGCTATTTTATCCAGGTTTTTAAGTTTGTGTCATTTTAGTAAGATGTGCATATTTAAAATATGTGGAACTTGATGAATAAATTAATAATATCCTGACGAAGAAGCCATTGGCTTCGAAACATGTTGAATTTTTTCAATAAATAAGTGGTTTTAACAAAGTTAATTTATATCAATAATAAATTTTAATTTGATACCTTTCCATACAAAACATGATACATAATGCAAGTGAAGATATGAGAAAAAGTGGTAAATTTCGCTCACATTGACAAGACTATCTCGCCTTAATAAACAATTCCAAAGGTTTAAATGTCCAATTACAAACAGGTGAGTGCAATTTTTTCATTACTGGTCCAACCAGCGAGCCAGCCACGGCATCAGGTCAACTTTGCTTGAGTTTAATAATAATATAGATAAGGAAATAACTTTGAACTTACTCATACAATGGCTCTAATTGTTTATTAATCTCAGTAAACTCTTTGCCAGTCGCAAGTTTTAGCAATTCATATTCAAATCTTGGGCAGGATGCAGACATGGCTAAGATGTTATCCAAAGCTAGTGGTATTGTGTGTATAGGAATCGGTTTCCAACATAATCCTGGAGTCCATTCATCTTCTTTTTTCACAGGATAAATACCTGAATAACAATTTTTATATTATATGTAAGCATATAAATTTAAGTTGTAAAAAAAATAAATTACAATTTATACATTTTACAATTCAACTATAACAAGGCCGCCCAACCCCAGGCCCGCGAACGCATTTTAAGTGGCCCGTTAATAATAAATCTTGGTTGAGTGATCTTGCATTTCTTGTTGACATTACTCAAAATTACTTAAGAATATTAACTTCCGACTATGATTTCTTTAATAAGCGGATTCAAAGCTTAATTAAATTTATTTATAATTAATTTAGTCAATGAAAATGTTCACCACTTTCCCACACTCAAAGATTTGAAAGAGAAGCTTAATATCACCACTATAGATTATACTAAGTACGAATTTAAAATTAGATGCTTATTACAGTCGTTTGAAAGCAGATTCCAGGACTTTGAAAAAAAGAAAATTTACAAATTCTTGTGATTCTTTTTACAATCAGTTTGACATATATAAGTTATCCTGCCAATATTCAGCTGGAACTCCAAAATCGTTCTGCACTTAAAAACATTTATGCAGAAAAAATATTCAGACTTCTTCAGAAGAATTTGTAGATTAGTGGAAATTGGTGGCAAAAGAAGACTTTCCTGCAATAACTGACCTGGCCTCTCAATTAATAAGTAGTTTCGGATCAACATACATTTGTGAAAAGATAATTTCAAATCTTAATTACATAAAACATCTATTACTGTCAACATCTGATCTGACGCCTAACACATGAGAATTATTAAAACAGAAACAATTTCGGAAATAACATTGTACCAATTATTTAGATTTAGATTTTTAAATTTTGTTTCTTTATTTGACAGAAGATGCTATTTATTTTATTATTTTAATAGGCAACAATATCATAATATTGCAATTCTTTTGTTGCACAATACCTTAATAATTAAGGCTTAATTTAAATTGTTAACAAAATTAATAAAAAAGTAACCCATAAAAACCAAGTTTCTACTATACTCCCTGTTACGGACAGGACAAGACCTGATCATACCATCAGGCAACAGAACACTCGAGTTCTAAATGCCAAGCAGAGCGGAGATTGCATTCTCCACAAAGGCCCCTTTCAGGGCCGCTGCCGATGGCCGCCCCGGTTAGGGGTGGGTACCGTGCCGAAGACGGCGCGCGAGTTTTCGGCCGCGGTGGTCGCTTTCGATCGTGGCGGGCGTCAGGCGGCGGCAACCGAGAAGGGGGGAAGCGAATTGGAAGGAAGTAGCTTCATAAAATCACATCTCGCTGGGAGCAATGAAAATGCGTACACGACATGGGCTGAAATGTATATGTTTTTACTGAGAAATGTTTATATGAAAATCTTAATTTTCAGATTTTCAGAGTTTCTAAAATTATGGAATTTATTGAATTGTTTCAGAGATCTCAATGAGACTGAATCACAATTGTATGTAATAAAATGTCGCATTTCATTGCTCCAAGTTGAGGAGAGAGAGCGGGAGGTGATTTTATTCCACATGTAAAGAGCATTGATGCCTGGTTGCCATGACAACCGGGTATCATCATCATCAGCACTTGGTCACCCCCGACCCAGTCGGGCGTGAATACCGTGTCTAAGTCGGTAACCTGGGCGACAGGTCTGGAACTCGCAATTAAAATATGAATCGAGAGAAATGATGCTCTCGGAAAGTAAAATTACGCCTCGCTTTGAACATGTAAATGTGTTGTACAGCGTGATCCAGACATGTCTTTCATACTGGCACAATATTGTATTATAAATGCTAATGAATATCTCTGATTTCAGAATTTGGAATTCCTTGTTGAAATCCAGGAGCTTGACAGAATTGCATCATGACTGTATGTAAAAATGGAATGTCACATTTTATTGTTCAATAAAAGAGAAAGCGGGAGGTATTTTTATTTGCGTAAGACGCAAGTTTGCCCTGTTATCTGAACCATTTTGGTTGAACACTGAAAGTAAAGTCATTTTAAAATCCCGGCAAACTCAGTTGCCGGTCACTTTGAAGAAATTACATGGTCAAAAATATTTTATGAAATTTACCTAAAATAAAGAGTTGTCAAGTAAATGCACACACACACACTGCGCGATATAGTGAGTTATCGGCAGTGATATGGTAAAAAACACATTTTTTCTGATAATTGAATATCTTATGGGAATTAATCAAAGTGAGATTGCAGCTCTCACAGACTTAAAATCAAACTGAAACCTTTTTTACGGTGTTCTCAACAAGAATACTTCTTAAGTTAATGTGTTTTTACGCATGTAAAGTTGTACCGGGACGCCGGAGAAAGCTAAATGAGAAAGTTTTCTCCGCGGCCCCCTTTGAAGGCATATAGCGCAAGTAATATTTTCATGACAGACTTGAAAATATTACTACAAGACGCGCCCAGTCAATACCTATCCATTGGTAATGCTAAGACATCGATAAACATTTGGTCACTAATTTTTAACGAATTTAATCTGACCACCACTGAGGTAAATTTCTGCCGGAATCACAAAAATAGAAATAACTTTTGACAGAAGTATCCGATCTTGATGAATCTTTTTGCATCATGATCGCAAAGTAAATACCTATTCAGAGAGTATACACATGTCTATATAGGCTCATGTTTTGATTTGGAAGAAAAATTGACCTTTTGAACCTTTCTTAAAAACGCGATAAGTATCAAAAAACCACTTTGTCCATAGACGAAAGTGGCATCAAAATACTCGTTAGGACGAGTACTATGCAGTAATCATAGAAAGCATCGCGTAACAATTAAATTACCTACTTTTGTGACCTGATTTAACTTCGACCCTTCACGGTCGACATAATTAACGCATTTTCATAAATTAGTAGGACCTGCAGGTCCGATGAACTGTGAAGGATATGCGGATATAGGAATGCGTGAAGGTACACGATGACTAGCCTTGGGCGTGTACACTGAACATTGAACGCCCAACCACACGCACAGACAGGAACACGCAGGCCGGGCTTGCGTAGACAAAATTTCAAGCTAGTCGAAAAGTGCGCATGCCGCGCTGTGGGGTTGGCGCATGATACAGTTTTACCAACCTCACGCACAGTGTTCAGTGTACAAACCGGCATGCGCATGCAAAGTGTAGTAATACTTGAGCGTGTGGTAGGCCCATAAGCGGCAGTTAACAAATTAACTACAGCCACGAGATATTCCATGGTTAGCATTCAATGATGGATGCCTGTCACGAGTATTCCCGTGGTAGGTAGATTACTTAGGCCTCAATAAAAATCAGACGCTATCTTATTTCATGAACTTAAAATGTAACTCCATAATAGTAGTTCATCGAATTTGGATGGTTTGAGTACCTTGTAACGATATTGACTTATTCAAATAGACATTGCTGAAAAATTATACGAAAATATTTATCTGCTAAAAGCTCACGATAAGGAGAAGCTCCACAATTCATAAATACTCTATAATTGCATATTTGCCGGGTAAGTAGGTGCAGACGAGCCTTTATTATTTCTGGATCGGAGCGGTAGGCCGCGCGTGTAACGGATACTTTATTTTATTTTGACGAAACGAGCCAACCAAAACGGTTGCCGGTGAAACAGACTGAACCAATGAAAAATGTCCTAGATGAAGTTGATATGGCGGTTCAATTAATTTAATCGACAAATTAGGACGCTACGCGTCTTTGCTTATCAAAAAGATGCCTTGCCAAGGAAGGTGGAGCGGGAATTTCAAAACACTATTACATTTATTACGCAAAAAGGAAAAAAAACAGTTAAACCTTACGTTCTAAAGCACTATTACTAATTTTATAACTAATCTTAACCTAAACGCCAGCAGTTCCGACCCCCACATAAGTTCGTCGTGTCCTTTCACATTTTCAATCTAAAAAAAAACATCTCAATAAAAAAACACTCCGTTCACTATTCGTGGGCTCTCGTTGCCGCAATCTGGATGCCACGCAAGCCGCGTGGGGAGAGCACGTGGGCTAGGCCGCGGATGCACGTGACGTCGGTCCCCCCCGGTCGCCGCTGGGGCCGAGCTGCAGGAAGGCGTCAGGTCTTCCTCGGGGGCCCGCTGTGGTGAAGCGGCCGTCGCCTGGAACCATCCAGAGCACTGCAGGGCGCTTCCTCCTCGAGCAACGCGGGTGGCGCTAATCCGCGTTCTCGGAAAATATGTGGCGGCAGCTTGAGCGCGGGAGCGCGAGCTGTTGCGGTGATGCCGGTCGACACGAGACAAGCTCGGCTGTTGGGGCACGCGGCTCCAACCCTGTGTGTCTGCGGGTAGTCTCCCCTCGCCCGCGATGGCACCCTACCACCCCTGGCGGTGCAGGGTGGCAACCCGTGGTGCCGCGCGAAATTTAAAATTAACTTATATATTTAATATAAATAAAACTTATATTCTAATTTAAAAAGGACGCGATGCGGAACGTCACATGCAGGTCACGGACGCATCAAAGTCATCGCTGCATGGTAGATGATTCACGGACTAGGGGGATTACAGTGGGTTGGGGCAATGGCGAGAGATTTTGACTATTTAAGCCGTACAAATTTTGGGAACTGCCCTTGAGTTTTCAGCCTTGACGTCCGCCGGAGGCCCTTGAAGAAGGAAGACAGAATTACCACCAGTGGCGCCGATAAATTAAATAAAACCATGAAGGAATCGGGAGATTGAGAATAATTCAAAGGAGATTTGCAGCAGTAAACACCCGCAAAAAAAGCTAAGCATTTTCCAACTCATTTCTCTTGTCTTATGTGTATTCTATAAGATGCCCTGTGAATCATAATTTGCTTTATAATACGTTCTGTATTTGCATATTTAGTAGCGCGTTTTGGATCATTTTTAATATCGTGATTCGCAGCTGGTGTAAAACCCAATCGGTGAGCTGTTTCACAATACTTGCGCAATATTCAAATACGTCGCGATCCGAACGAGAGCGATCATTCAGGTTGAGATTCATATAATATCGAAGATATACCGCCCTTCAGTTGGAGTTGAGAATTTTTGCGAGTGGAAGCGCTGCTGGAAGATACGGTCGATAGCTAAACCTCTGTTCGAGTTCATACATACAAGGAAATTACCACTGGAAAGAATTTGAGAAGTATTAATTACTATTGAGTACCTGGGGATACAAAAGGAACACTCGCTGTACCAAGATAAGGCTTTTTCATATTTTATTTAATGCATTCTAAAGTCTATATGTTTCTATTATTACCCTCAGTTTACTTAAATGTAGTGCGTTTTTTGCGTTAGATGCAACTATACTAATGAGTAGAGTTAATTTTATATTTGCCAAAAGCATCATTGTGTTAACTAAAAGATTTTAGAAACTATTATAAACATATCTAGCGCTCGCTTTCTCACGTACAAATTACAAGTATTTCCCTTTTATGTTTGTTTTATATATAGATGTGTAATTTCGAGAGGTCCAGTTCAGTCGATAATTATTAGGCGTAGACTTCGATCGTATTGCACAATGTATTGAAATTGGAAATCGACGTCTTTCCAGGTAGCGGAAGATTGAAGAAAGATAAGATTAAGATGAGATTTTGAAAATAACGTGTGGACATCTCCTCGAACGGTAGATAATTTCAGACAAAGAGTATACATCCTACCAATATATAAAGTTCGTTTTAATTACTGTTTATGTACGGTTCCAAGTTCTAACGGGTACGAATCTATTCTGAAGTCGTTTGATAGTTGGCTAAATTACACGTACTTTTGTTGTCGCTCGATATATAAATGAATGAATCTAAAATGGACCAATTCGTTCAATAATTTACGTAGGCTTTATGTTACGCAATATATTCCAATTGGGGAGATTTTGCAAATAGGAATTTATAACGTTTTCAACTTATTATTCAATATCCATGCGATGAAATATATTTGCCGAAGCTAGAATTACGTGCAAACGGGGAGAAGGAGGGCATGTATTCTTTTGCAGATTTGAAGCTGGCGGGGTTTTATGATAACAAGGCAAGATTCCTATCTTAATTGTATCTACCCAGTTAATACAGGGTTTTAAAGCCAAGAATTACAGTTCGAAGGTTCTGGAGCGGCGACCCTCAAAGATCTAGGGGGAAGTACCTCTCACGTCTTTTCAGGCCCCTTGGTGCGACGAGCTCGGGCTCCGGTTATGAATGTATGTGAATGTATTAACTCCGTACTCAAGGATGAGATAGGACGTTCCTCATGAACGAGAAATTTTATGAAGCAAGTAGCAGTTCGACAATCAATACTTACGCTCGGGACCGCTTTAATGAACGAGATAGGGCGTTCACCATGAACGAGAAACTGCGGGAAGCAGTCAGCAGTTAACAATCAACGTTTATGATTGGGACCGCATTCAGGAACGTGATGACATTACTAACACCATCATACTCATCATTCACCACCTTTTCTAACTTGCTGTATACAGAAACCTCTCGAGGTTCTCCCTTCCCGGCCAGCGAGCAACATATCAGGAATTTCCCAATCAACTGTAATAATCAAGCTGTAATAACATCATTTTAATATCTCTCAATCTATCACTTGGATACCCATCATCTCTTCCTTGGCATTGCTACCTGGCCTGTCTGACGCACTCAAAGGATGAGTCTTTCCAGTCACCCAGTAGTCATTAGCCCTTAACCTGCTGTACTAATAACAATCTGGTCCATGTGATCGCATCGTGGGAACACTCTTAACACTCCAGTCTAATCTGCCTGCAACGAGGGACCACTTACCTAACCTGTAATATCAGACGCTGGATACTTCCTGATATGTTGACGCCGGGGAGCGAGAGATTCGGGGGATTCCAGCAGGAGCAACAGAGTCTCGGCTTAGCGTGGGAAGCTATGATTATACAGGCGTTATCTACCGGATACAGCGGTGCCGTTGGGGCTGTATCCCAACGGCACCGCTGGGAACACACCGAACAAAAGAAATCAGAATCAACTTGACTCTTAGAATCACGGGCTGCGGTAAATTAAATATCAGACAGAACCTCCCCGAGCCTCTGTTGCGCCTGGTTATTATGAATATATGTTTACTCTTTCCATTATATACCATGAACAGATATATCGGGCCGGAGACCACCGAACGCTCTATTGGTAAGCCTTGTAGGTATGTGTTCTGGAGAACTCAGCCGTCAAGTTGCATTTCGAATATTATGTGTGTATTTTATAAGTATAATTGTGTATTAATCGACCGGGAATTATCTAACCTGGATGACCGGCAGATCCAGTATACTATTGCATTAAAAAATAAGTTAGAAATAGATATTGCGTGTTGTTGCGCAATATTAGCGCTAAGTTCCTATTATGTACCGTTGGCCGTATTACGTGGATACCAGGTTATACTCAGAACGCCCTAGACTGTAGTTCGCACGTGGTATTTGTCAATCTAAATATTCCATTGTAATCTTGACTTTGCACCTAGCCGCGGGATCCATCCACAGGTTCTAATATGAAACATAGGTAACCAGGCGGCATCGTCCTAGGCGAATAATCTACGTAAACATGTCTATGTTCGCGACGCCACTACCGGTTGTGAGGAAATGACGGATGCTCCCTCCTCCTCCACGATAGGCGATTTCGTTAGTCTGTTCAATCGATCGTCATATTTGAGTCGGGCTCAAGTTGCGCGTTAATAATATTAGGTTAGTTTCACCTCGTATGAATACAATGGCATTTCTTCTGCTACGCTCCTAAAAGTGCTTGGGTAACCACGTCACATCGAGGAGTCCTAGATAACAACCACTAGACAAGATTACTGGCCAAATAATATGTTAGACTATACGTAAACATAATTCAATCACAGTTCAATTCGGTAGCTTCGGGTTGCACATTCATAAGTTCGTCAGTTAATAAAGTCACACGTAAATAAATTTTAAGCATAGCTTTGAGCTTGCAAAAGCAGATCTCAAATAATATGTTAGACTTTCAATAAATAAACTTAAAGTAAAATCATTTAAAGCTTCTTCTTAAAGCCTTCTCTTTTAAACATTCGATTTAAACTTTCAAAAAAAAAAAGCATCAACTACGAGCCCTGTTAGAGACGCGGAACGTTACAACCTCTCTTGTACATATCTCAGTTAAATCGGCAGCAAAATTTCCCAGTTGGTACAACTCGTCGTTAGTTAAAATTATTAAAGAAAAATTATCATATCACAAGAAATGGAAAATGTATGAAGACCTCTCTGATTTTCAAACATTTAACTTGCTGAGAAAGCGACAAAAAAAACTGGCGAAAGAATGCCTTGAAAATTTTGTTAAAAAATCTGAGTCCCAAATTAAAACTGACCCTAAAAAATCTGACATACGTGAAAAGCAAACATAAAGGTAACACAGATTTTCCAGATAGCGTCTATTATATTCGCTAATAATGGCGCTAATATGTGTAACTTATTTAATGACTATTTCCACTCAGTCTTTATTTCTACAACTGTTGCTGATGCCGGTGATGATTGTCTCGTAAACAATATTCTGGATATACACAATCCATCGACTTCCATGAAGCGACCGTTCTAAAATATTTTAAAAATCTAGATACTAAAAAGAGTGCCGGTCCCGATGAATTGCCCTCCATCTTCCTGAATCGATGCGCCAAAGAACTAGCGAAACCAATCTCGATTATACTTTGTAAATCATTACGGGATGGTCATTTCCCAGAAATTTGGAAAAAGGCATATATAACCCCAATATTTAAAATTTGTAACATCTCTGTTACAAATTCTCTCGAATGTGGAAAATTTCAGACCAATTTCAAAATTATCAATCCTCAGCAAATTAATGGAAAAGATTATATGTGATCAATTTTTCCCATGCGTACCTACACCATCTTATTATCCCTAATCAACACGGTTTTTTACACATAGCTCAATTGAATCTAATCTCTTAGAATTTACGAACATTATATTTAAAACGATGGATAACGAATTACAAGTAGATGCACTCTATACGGATTTCTTAAAAGCCTTCGTTAAAATCAACCATCGAATACTTTTGTGGAAACTGCGACACCTGGGTACACACGGTGATTTATATAGGTGGTTTACATCCTATTTCAATAACTGAAGCCAGGCAGTAGAAATACGCGGGTTTAACTCTGACTTTAAAAAAGTACCTTCTGGAGTACCCCAAGGATCACATCTTGGCCCAATTTTATTTTTAATTTACATCAATGACATCAAGCATTGTTTTTTGTATGCTGAATTAATTTACAAAGAGATAAAGTCTCCCACTGATTGTTTGTTGCTTCAAGATGACATTAATAGACTCTTAAATTACTGCAAAAATAACCAACTTTTCCTAAATATCGATAAATATCACATCATTTCATTCTCCAAAAAAGAAAAAATTATCCTATAATTATCATCTCAACATTAAGCAACTCAACATCTGCACTCAGGTGAGGGATCTCGGTGTCATCTTAGATTCTAAATTAACACTCATCCCACATATGGAATCGGTAATTGCTAAAGCATATCGACTCCTTGGTTTCATTGCCAGAACGACAAACCCACTTCAATCACCGTATACATTGATCACTTTATATTTTTCATTTTGTACGCAGTCAACTGGAGTTTGGATCAGTAGTCTGGAATACTCATTATTCTACATACAGTGAGCGACTTGAAAATATGCAACACAAATTTCTCAATATTTTAAATTTCCGTTCCTGTTTAGAATTCAACTCATACACAGAAAGCGAGTGTTACCATAAAATCCCTCCTCTATCATATCGAAGATGCATACAAAATCTGTGTTATCTTTATAAAATCTTGAATAACTTGGTTGACTCACCCTATTTATTAGAGCAAATAGGTTTAAGTTGTCCTACATACTCAATGCGTTCAAATAATTTATTTTACCCAAACTTTGGTAGGATTAACTACTTAAAAAACTGCTTGTAACTCGTTCCACCTCAAAATACAATCTGTTAAATTCTACAAATAATCTAGACATTTTTACTAACAATTTGCTTTTATTTAAAATGAAACTCCGTAATCTCATTTATGATTATTGAATTAAATTTGATACTTCTTTAATTGAATCCCATTCCCTCCCTCTTCCCACCCCTCCCATTTTATGCATTATCATAATTTAAATCTTTGAAATATTTATCACATAATATTCTTTATCATTGTTTTTTACTTAGTTTTTTTTACCAGCTTCGAGGAAACTTCACTGGTCATACTAAACGAATATTTTTTTGATATTATATAAAAATTTTATTACATTAAACTGTATCTTTCCCAAAATAAAATAAAATAAAAATAAAAATAAAAAATACTTGGGCCAACAAAATCTTTCCCTAACCTAATATGGGTAGTGAAATAAACCAGCTAAATCGACTTTGCCAGTAACATGTAAATCGTGATATTTTCACATCGGATTTTTAGATAATACAGAAAAAAACGTTAATTCGAACCCCGGTAATTCGAAATTCCCCATAATTCGAAATATTTAAATAAAAAAAGTCTCAGAATGTTGACTTCATAGTAGATTAACACACACTTAGATCACTTTATTTTATATAACTCAAGTTATTGTTGCTTTATGTTAATACACAACATGTTATTTCTGTGGAAACTTGTAAGACGGTCTCTATACTGTTCAATAATCATGTATAATCTCTTTATATGTACTGTTAGTTTCCCATAAATAAATACGATAAATTAAATTAAATTAAACCGCAATAATTCGTAATTCAAAATAATTTTTAGCCCCTTTCACCATAAATCAATGCATTTTAGGTCACATAATACGATTTTTTTTAAATTTAACGATATTTAAAAAATATTTCTATTTTTTCTCAAGTGAGAATAACAAATATGTTAAAATCGAGTAGGTTGGTACTTTAGTAATACCTACTGTTGCTTCCAAAATATTTTCGAATTTAAAAAACTTCATCTTTTTACAAAGAATTCGGCAAATGCTGAACATAATGAAAGTTTTCGAAATTGAAACTGCTTTTATATTATGTGTGTGATGGCTCCTCTTCTTCGCCTTTCAGCTCGATCCTACTCCTAACTGAGTTTACGCCTTGTTAGAGGCAAACAAGCTATCTATCTACGTCGGATGAAGGCTCTACGGTTTTTAACGTAGTATTTCCAAACACCCTCGCTTTATTCAAGACCTCCCCAGTTCACGTTGTGTAATTTTTTGTTTCGAACTATAGGGGATGAATTGGTTTTGTGGTAACCCTGACGCAAGCTAAACTTAAATTAAATACTGGGGTATGAAGTTCGTGAATGTTCATGGAAACGCAAACAAAACTACCTAGCACGTCAATTAAGCCCTACGGTGCAATTGCTAAACATACTATGTTCCGTGGCCCTATATTATTTACCTATCATTCCTACGGACTGAAACCACTGCATCTGGTGTAGCTGCGCTTCCAGAGTGCGCGATCCTCTGCTTCCATGCCCTCTCCGCTCGATCCCCCATTGTCCTACCTGTATGGGATCGACCGCCATCCACTGGAAAGGTTAGTGACGTGCCGTTATCACATGCGCATGCACATATAGAGTACATAGATCCTCTGAAAGCCCTCGAGTCCTTCGTAGCCGCTCCTATGGATGATTCCGTCTTCGACGCCCTCGCTGATTAATAATTTTATCTTCCGCCGTTATCTCGCTGTGCTTATTCCTTACGATCTTTTATATTTACTCTGCATTATCTTTATATCAATTACATTGTTACGTTTATTTACTAGCCGGCCTAAGTTCCGTCACCTGTATCTGGCCCTATGTCTCATTCTAGTGGTACGTTGGGTTCTAATGGATAAGGGGTTTGTAGAAGGTATGTGTAAATGTATGTGTACGCGGAAAATGTGGTTGCTTTAAATTCGGCCCCTCCGTACCCAAAGGCTCATCGGTGACTGATCCCATCTTCCTTCTCCCGACACGAGTTCCGGATACGTTGACCTGAGCCTGGATGCGCCTTTTCATGTTGGGCCTCTTCTGTGCAAAGTACCGCACCATCCCTCGCGTCAGTGTCTGGCGTCCGGGCTCAGAGCCAGTTTGCCCCCCGAATTCCAACTCCTCCAGGTTAAACTAAGTTAAACTACGGTATATATACTGAAGCTACTGTAAAGATGGTCCCGGGCCACCTGTCAAGTCAAAAATATGCGAGTGGGGAAGGGGAGTTTCCTAGGCTCCCCAACCCTCGCCTGTGAGCAACTGCAGCCCATTGGCCATTCGCGACACTACAGTGACTGCAACCACCCTCCCAGGTAGTACTTATTATAATCTGATATGCATCAATACGTTCAATCCATTCCAGACGAGGGAAGACATCCGCACGGGTGTTGTGCCACCCGTGAAGAGCCCCCTCATACACTACGTACGAATAGATACATACTAATAAAATATAATATACATACATATACTTACATATACAATACATAAATAAATACTTGTAATGGTTGGTTGCCATGTGGTTTCACGAGGCCATGACCCCTCGTATTAGTAGATGGAAAGGTGGATCTGGACAGTAGGGATATGCCTAGCCCCTGGCCAGGGATGTCGGTGTATTTTCTCCAAATGGCGTACAGCTAGAATCCTGCCATCGATGATGATGGGATCTGCCTAATTATCTCCGACTGATGTGTAACTGGAACCCTGCCATCACTGATGAAGATGATGTTGTCACTATCGAAACGTCACCTGATGATATTTAGCTGAACCGCCGCTAGTGATGATGATGATGATGATGATACTATCGTAACGTTTCCTGACGATATATATCTGAGACACCGCTAATGATGATGATGATACTATCGGAACGCCTCCTGACTATATATGACTGGGACACCGCTAATGATGATGATGATGATGATACTATTGGAACGTCTCCTGACGATATATAACTGGGACACTGCTAATGATGATGATGTTGATGATACTATCGAAACGCCTCCTGACGATATATAGCTGAACCACCGCTAGTGATGATGATGATGATGATGATACTATCGTAACGTCTCCTGACTATATATAGCCGAAACACCTCTAATGATGATGATGATACTATCGTAACGACTCCTGACGATATATAGCTGAAACACCGCTAATGATGATGATGATGATGATGATGCTATCGAAACGCCCCCTGACTATATATAACTGGGACACTGCTAATGATGATGATGATGATGATACTATTGAAACACCTCCTGACGATATACGACTGGGACACTGCTATGATGATGATGTTGATGATACTACCGAAACGTTTCCTGACGATATATAACTGGGACACCGCTAATGATGATGTTGATGATGATACTATCGAAACGCCTCCTGACTACATGTAACTGGGACACTGCTAATGATGATGTTGATGATGATACTATCGAAACGCCTCCTGACTACATACAACTGGGACGCTGCTAATGATGGTGATGATGATGATGCTATTGAAACGTCTCCTGACAATATATAACTGGGACACTGCTAATGATGATGATGTTGATGATACTATCGAAACGCCTCCTGACTATATATGACTGGAACACCGCTAATGAAGATGTTGATGATGATACTA
>JADDOH010007658.1:0-24919 GCA_016648135.1 Agrypnia vestita
CGTTGCATACTCGAGTTTGCTTCTGACAAAAGTGCAGTAAAGTACTTTCAATGTCTTTACACACTTAAAATCTTTAGACATTCTCATGATGAAACCTAAAGCCCTATAAGCCTTACTTATAATAGAATCGATATGTTCATCGTATAATAATTTTCTATCATTGATCACCCCTAAATCTCTGATTGATGTAGCTGTTTCTAATTGTTCTCCTTTTAATACATAGTTAAATGGTATTATATTTTTTTTGCGTGTGAAAATTATGATTGATTGGTACTGATTGGTCCTCAATTGACACAGCGTTAAACCCCGGAGGGCTTGAAGCATTCTATAGAGAATTTGGCCCCCTAACCCTCCTAGGTAAGGGGATGAAACTGACGATGATGGAAATACAAAGACCACAGATATGTTAACACCCGTATGACTAGAATGGTGCTGTGTCATGAGTTCTTGGTCGTTAACTTATTACATGTCCATCATTATTAATTTTACCACATCTATAATATGTTATGGATAAGTTTTTATTTTTACAAATATGCGTATCAAAAATATTTTTACATTGATTACTCAACTGTTGTGGAAAGTAAACCATTGTTAAAAGTAAAAAGATAAATTTAATGTGAAAAACGATACAATTTAAAGTATTAATTATTTTCTGTTTAAAGGATTAATGAATTTTCGTTGCACCAATATTTTAATTACCTACTAGCAAGAATACGCGGCGTTGCCAGTGCTGCAGTAATTTAACTAAAAATTAGATTTTATAAAAAAAATTGAGCACATTGAATTACTATATTATATTATTTTTTTAAGATGCAACAAAAAAGTATTAAACTAATGTTTGGCATTGTAATTTGTTGTACGTAATTAGTGTATATTATAGATATCTCACAGAGACGAAACTGTATTAATTATGGGGAAGTAGGTATAGAAGTCATTTGGGTGTAACAGGACTTATGACCTGTCTTTTTGGTAGGCTTAAGTGATCACTTTACACAATTGTAACATTCGCCATTTCCACCCATGATAGAATATACCATGCTTATTCATTATTTGGAAGTTGTATATATGTTCAAATTGCGTGAAGCTTTCATATATGAGTGGTAAGCGCATTGTTCACCATGCACGGCCTGTAACCAAAGCCATTGTCATTCTACTAATCCCCACAAGATGTCGCTATGAGAAAATCTACAATTGATTTTACGGAATTGACTTCTATACCTACTTCCCCATAATTAATACAGTTTCGTCTCTGTGAGATATCTATAATATACACTAATTGATTAATAATGTCTCTGTGACATAAATCCAGCACTGTTCTGAAAGATTTGAACAAACTCAAAATATTCTGAATTGTTGTACGTAGATGAGTAATTTTGAATGTTATTTATAAGTACTACCGATTGATTTGAAATTATGGCACAACATGTCCCATTCGAATATGAAGATTTTTTTGTAAGCCTAATTTGTTTTTATATATCTACTATTTATTTATACAAATAAAAATGTAAATGTTCGGTTGTCCAAAATCTTAAATCTTTTTGACACAACGTTGCATGCGAATTCGCACAAATTATTTGAAAAAAAAGACGCCAGTAATTTTTTTCCTTTCAATATTGATAAATATTTAGATAGGTACCTACCTATAAGATATAAATTTTTCAAATTCAATTTTTTTTAATTGATTACATTTGATTGTCTTTGCTTGAATAAAACGTTTGAACCGATGAGAAAGTGCAGTCATATCGCGATATTTCAAAATAAAGGACATTTATGTATACTGTCTTTGATTAATTTTCAACTTCCGAGCTTATCGTTTTAAATTATTGCATTACAATATTAAACACAATAACGTCATACTTCTACAAATCTATACATATAAAACTCAATGTCTGTCTGACTGTCTGTTCTGTATACAAATTTACACCGTTTGTCCGATTTGACTCAAATTATGCACATGCTATAGGACCCGGCGGGTAACATAGGCGACATTTCTCCCTCCTTTTACCCCTTCCCCTCATCGAGATATATTTTCAATACAAATCCGTACCGTTCGACCGATCGGACTCAAAATTTGGTGATATTCCCCCCCCTGATATATTGTCAATGCAAATCTGTACTGTTCGGCCGAACGGACTGAAAATTTGGATACTTATTCTTTAGAACCTGGCGGGTAACATAGGTGGCTTGGATATGTACTCAGAATGCCAGAGGAATGAATACCAAGAAGAATTCTCTTGGCGACTCCGGAAGGAAGACGGTTGGTGGGTCGCCCAAGATTAAGCTGGGAGAAGCAGCAAAAAATGTGTATGAAAACTGAATGGGTCTGGACTGGTTGACGCAAACTGGGGATATGGAAACACCTTGTCGAGTCTTCGGGCCCCCGAACCTACTTAGACAATGGTTTGAAGATGATGATGATGGTGATAATAAAGTCAATTTATTATTCGCATGCCTATTGGTCAAGTGGTTCAGTCAGTCAACAAAATAATGATCCAGTCAAGAATCAAACCGCATTCTGGGATTCCAGTAGGCTAGTCTTATTTTCATAGTACTAACGTTAACTAGATGATTGTTTGAAAATCGTAGAAATATCCATATGATACGTTTTCCGTGTACGCATTTGTTTTAAAATAATATGAAATAAAGTCATTATCTATGGATACATTAAGGTTCTTTCTAAGGAGGGGTTTGTCTTTCCGTGCAGTCTTTCGCCACTGCAGTCTGTATCTTCACACGTAATCTTAGTCTAGTTAAGATCGTCAGGTTCTCTAGCGTCTTTCACAAAGCGACTACCTCATCTTCTTCGAGGTTTTCCAAACGTCGTATTCTGTGGGGTTGCTGTTACCCCACAGAATACGACGATCCCAGCACAGCTGAGATATTTGGTTTGCCGTACATAACTTGCGATAGTCTCAAAGCTCACCTGCCTCCATCAGATGTTTAGCATATTTTTCTGCCAGGATTAAGGCCCATGTTTTCTGCCAGGATTAAGGCCCATGTTTCACGACCACATTGTCACGTATCGTGGCTGCGGGAGGAATGAATGAAAACGCTGAAATTTAATTACAGTTTTATTTATTACTGATTAATAACTATTCAACGTGAAAAGTCATCTAACACTATTAAACTTAACGCTTTCCTTTTAATCACAGTACTTCGTAATATATCACTCGTCCATAAATCGTTAATCTCACTGGGTAACACTTTCGAGAAGTCTCCGCACAAATATCGCGCAAGAGTAAGCACTTCACTTAATTATCTGTCGCTTTGTTTACACGCCCTATGGTAATACTGTTTTTGCCTCGCGATTCACCGCTAGAGTCGCGACTTAAGAAACGTCAGAATAAAATGTGCGCTCCGCGGCCTGGATCCGTTTGTTTATACTCGATCACGTTGGATTTCCAAATTCTCGAGAATGCCCTAGTCTTTTCTAGTGTTTACGAGAAAATTTTCGTGGCTTCCAGGTGTTTCTGGAAAGTTTCAGACGTCGTAGTCGTAGATAATTCTCGATCCTTCGATAGTGTTGTTGACAGGAGTGCGTAATTCCTTTAAGCGACTCGTTACAGTATTATAAAATTATTGGTCTAAGAACAATTTTATAAATTATTATTTTGGTCTTACGACTTATTTTTAAATATTTTGTTTAAATCGTACGCATATTTGTTAGCTTCGATCATTTTCTTCATCACGCTTTCAACTCGGTTTTCATTGTGTTGGAGTTGAAGGCATTCGCTCTGAAATATTTGAAGTTCTCAATTATATTTCCTGAAACTTATTGTTGCGTGGCCTTTTTGTTATTACTATACTTTTTTATCCAAGCCTGTTCTTAGACGAACTGCCGATGCTAGTGGAGTGAAGGCTTTTTCAATATGCCTTCTACTTCTGTCTATGATATCTAGGTCTTCCGGATATTGTACAAATTCTGTCGTCGTGAATTGTTTCTGAACAGTTAGTAGGCATATTTCTGACGACATTTTCGTCGTTTACTCTGAATATGGGAATAAATGATTTCGTTTTTATTAATTCTCACTTAACTTTTCTATTGTTTAGAGTAATTTCAACAAAATTAACAAACCCATGTAGGACAACAAATTTTCTTAATTAACAACATTGTTTTATTCTATAAACGTTATCACAATGTTTTTTGAAAGCAGGTTAGTGTAGATAACTATTAAACTCCCAACGTTTTCCATTATTTTTCGTATCTTAAATATGTTATCTAGTTGTCGCTCTACGTGCCGCATTAGTATTCACCATGTTCTAGACATATGCTGAACATAATATTACATTACGATTAGATATTTGTCTAGTTTGTAGCAAGGGAGATTGTGAAGGTTCTATACGTGATATAAATATATGCTTCTTTACTTATTGCTTAGAATAAAGTACCTTGATTATAAAAATGAACTTATAGTCCTGGCGCCACTAAAACAAAGCTTTTGTTAAAAATATTAATTTCATAAATATTGCATTTTAAAAACAAGTTTTTTTATATAATTACTATTAAAATTCTAACTAAGAATGCGTAAATAATAAATTTTTATTTATAGTTTTTTTGTTTGGCTTGTAAAACTACATATTTATTTTTAAATAAATTAAATGAAATGTTGAAAACATATGTCAGATATGTACATGATATCCTCCTATGATGGAAGGGCAAAACAGACAACTAGACATATTTACTAAATTGATAAATAATATTAACAAAAAATCAGCTTCACGGTGATTTTTTGTTATTTAAAACAGCGGTTGGAACATGAGATGGAATCTAAAATACGGATCTAACAATCGGCAAATGCAATAATAACCATGATTTTGAAATATTTAAGAAACAAAAATTCACCGATGGTATGATTGTTGTTAACAATTAATGCAAAATCAGCATCCCATGGTCCCGTAAATTATCCGCTTATCATTCATTCTATGATGCGTAGACAAAACGAAAATTAAAAAAATTACAATAAATAACGGCTATAGGATATATGATATCGAAAAAATAATTAGAAACAAAACATTTAAAAATAAAAATAATCTTATATATCCTATTCAAAAATATATTATTACTAAATTTGCATACTTAGTATTTCAATAATCCAATTTCAATAAAAATAACTAATAAAATTAAAAAATGCGGCTTAAAAATAGCTTTTAGAACTAATAATAATATAGGTACAAATCTTAAAAACTCGAATATATTCGTATCGAATTAGAAAATAGTGGCACATATAAATTAACGTGTGATCATAAAGATGGCAATGCCACCTATATTGAACAAACGGGAAGGATTTTTTCAACTAGATTCACGGAACATATGTATGTGCTGTTACAAAAATTTAAATTTAGATTCATTTGCATCTCATTTACTAAATGAAAACCATGTCCCGCTCTATAACGCGCCAATACCTTTACATACAGAAACCAAATTTTTTTGAATGAATTTACTTGAAGAACTTTCTTGAAATCAATAAACACACAAATGATCCAAATACAACGCCATTAAATAGTCAACAAAAAATGATATTCTCTCCACTTCTTAATTATGTTTACGAAACCCAAAATCAAGGCCATAAAGCAAAATAATATTTAATGTCATAATCACATTTAAAATGACGCTTAAACTTAACATAATAATAATATTTATTAAAATTTATTTTATTTTAAATTTTATGAAACAGGTTTTTAAAAATATAAATTTCATTAGATTATAAAATAAAGGATCAGCATTATATATTTATACTAGCTGTTCGTACGCGGCGTTGCACGGGTTAAGGATTAAGTTGAAAATAAATTTGTGGGGGGAAACCAAGGTTTGATTCGAACGGTATAGAATTGCATCGAAAACATGTCAGGGGGAGGAGAAGGGGTATGAGAATAGGGGAAAATATTGCCTATATTACCCACCGAGTCCTAAAGAATAAGTTTCCAAATTTTGAGTCTGATCGGTCAAACGGTACAGATTTGCATCGAAAATATATCAGCGGAGGGGAAGGTTTAAAAGAATACGAGGGGAATGTCGCCTATGTTACCCGGCGGGTCCTAAAGCATAAGTATGCAAATTTTGAATCGAATTGAACAAACGGTGTGGATTTGTATAGAGAACAGACAGACAGACATTGAGTTTTATAGGTATAGATATTGAACACATTTAGTAAGTAAACATTAGCGACGATTTACATGTGAGAATATATTATCGGAATTACGAGGTATAATATATAAATATGATAAATTGAAGCTTATGCAGTGCGACGTGATGGATTATTTTGAATTATTTATGACTGTTTAAATATGTGTAAATAGAACATCATATTATCTCAAATAATATTTCCATCATCATTCATTCTGAAGGTTTATATGACATTTGCCAAAAAATTTGCTGTTGAATTCTGTCCTTAAATATTAAAGCATTTACATTACCCTTGAACATCTGTCTCACTATTATTTACATCCAAATTGTTTAGAACTTTACAGTTACATTTAAAAATACATCAATACGAATATACGAATATTTAAATGTACCAAAGCTAACAAGCTTAAAAATTAAAACAAAAAATAAATAATGAATAATAAAATGAACTTCAAAAGTAATTAAGCATATACGGTTTATTTATATTTTTGTTTTAACTTTACATTTAAATATTCGTATAGGTACTGCATTATATATATAACACACTCGTTATGCTGTTTTAAAGTATATTTATTTATTGTTGTTTGTCAATTTGTAATAATGAACCTGTTGCTTTAGGGATCTAGTAAGGCGTTTCATTGGTCGGGTTATTTTTTTAAATTTTATAAATTTTTAAATAGTGAATTAAAAATTTAACAAAAAAATTACGCAAAAATTTTTTTGATTCCATGTTGACAGTTTTTTATGTAGGGTATACCGAATTGACACTAAGCAGTAAATAGTACAGGTCCTTTATTGTAGTAGGTATAATTATGATTTATTAGAAGATTACATACAATGATTGTTGTCACTTTGATGCATTTTTAAAATGTAACCGTAAACTTCTAAACGATTTGGATGGAACTAATAGTGAGACAGATATTCAAAGATAATGTAGATACTTTAATATTTAAATAATAATACTTAAGGACAGAATTGCGCAACAATTTTGTATAACCAGAGTTATTTATATTTTCAAAAAATAAATGAAGAAATTATAAAAAAATATACATACAATCAAAACATCGTGCAACTAGAGCTGTGATTAGGTTTTTGCATATAGCGTTCACGATAGTAAATTTCGTATTGAAATTTATGTATAGGTAATGAAATTAAAATGAAAAATGAAATGAAAATGAAAGTTTTTGCTTTCACTTATTATAAATTTATAATTATTTTAACCTTTAACTACCGAGGTGGTTTTTTTGTTACACTAGTACCGACGTGGGGCTTGAGAGGCCACGTATACAACACTGTGTTTTTTAGAAACTACGTCATACATCAAAATATAATTTATATTGTTAATTTGGAACAACTTATGAAATAAAAGATAATTTTAATAATCAAATTTATTAAACATTGAAGTTATAATACATTTAATCTTTGGCTCCATTTTTCAATTAAATATTGATGCATTAAAAATCTTAATAAAAATATCACTTCTTAGGAATCACGAAATATACTTTTTTTCAAAACGTAAAGGTTTTATCTATTATAAAAAAATAAAAAGAGTCTTCTTGTATAACAAAAAAATGTCCGACCACAAAGTTATTCACAATCTGGGCACATTTGTTTAGCGCACTGTAAACAAACATGTTTTTTACAAGAGAAACATTAGTATGTGGATATTCTATTTAGTTTAGGTGGACAAGATGCACATATTTTTCTTACTTTTCCTTCGTTGGCTTGACCTTGAACTGTTTCTGGCGTATCAGAACCGAGTATTCTGGCTAAACTCATACGAAGTTCACGAGGAAAGTTGATCACCATTCTTTTCATATGCTCTAATACTAATTGTCGAGCTAATTGTTTTATAAACAAACCACGATCACTATTTTGCTTGCACATCATGTAAAATATGTGCATTGATTGAAATTATGTCTAAAATTCTATAAAAAAGTGTCATGGGCCAACGTCTTGATCGACGGCTGCTAGTATATATCGAACTTCTTGTCTATTTTTTGTTTTCCACCCTTGGTGGAATTATAGAATTTTATTAATATCAATACCTTCACTATAATGCATCGAGGAAGCTTATATGACAGATTTGCCTTTCTTGGGTACATGAGATATAAGGGTTATATCCTGTAAAGCCGTACAATGTTGATCAAAGACACGTTATTTAGATCCAGAAAATTTATATGACCACGTGGTTTTTTTGAACAGTACTGTAGGTAAACCATGTTTACCCCCCGACGTTCCAGGTACATCCATTCTTCAAATTAACGGCTGAATTAAGTACTTTATTGCGATTGTAGCTCAAACAAAAAACTTACGTTAGTACCGACGTTGGGCCTAAGAGGCCGCGTCGTAACTTAAAATTGTCATGTTAAATATTGGAACAGGTTCCTCAAGTGAATGGAGACACACGCTTTCATAGTTTCTACTGGGATGCAAGGACGCGAGCGAGGGTTAAATAATTTCATCACATACAGTAGAGAGTTTTTCGGTGGTCGGCGTCCCCATCACGAACATTTCTCCGGAAAATCGGACCTCGGATTCGGCTTCGGACATCTCACTGTCACCAGGAATTATATCCATCGTCTGGCTGACTGTACTATGTGTTTATGTTGATGCAGCAACTCCATCAATGTCATGCGGCCAGAATGTGAGACAAATTGAGAAAAATTCCAACTATCCAGACGCGTCCAGATATCTCATTCTGTGGTAATCGCCCAGTGCATGTACATTATAGGGGTTTTGTTAAGTGTAGTGTTTGAGAATTTTACTCGACTGGAAATAACAACCATTCCAGAATTTAACTCCCGAGGAGAACAAATAGTGTGCTATCATCATTTCGACAAACTCCCACAGTAATATTGTTTCGGCCCCCAATGTTTTGACCAGGTCAGGTGCTGTGTGATCGCTTCATGCTTAGCTTCCATCTAGTAAACCTGGGATCTGATCAAAGTGTATGTAAATAACCGGTTTATTTCCTATTAGGCTTATATAGATTAAACCAATATCAAATCACAATTAATTAAATGGTCAGTATATTAAATGAATGGTCAGTATACTCTGATGAACTGTTATTTGGTCAGTATTATATTAAATTGTTCGTATAATAAATTAATGACTAGAATATACTCACCATTTATTTAATTTACTGACGACTCATTTAATATACTGACCATTAAATTAAAATATTGAACATTTTGTTTATAAAATACTGACCAATTAAATACAAGCAAAATCTATCATAAAAATATTTGGTTACCGCCGAAATACGAACCAAAAACTTTTCCAATCTGAGAAACTAAGATTACCAAACTTTATTACGCTGATTATTTCTTGATTAGAAAATAAACGTGGTGATAATTCTCACCTTAATAATAGACTGTTCTTATGTTTTCATATACATAAACTCAAATCACTCGAGCACGGCGTTCTAATGTTTGTTTTTTATTTGATGTAATTCTCTTGTATTAATGCGAAATACTTGTAAAATTTTTTCAATGGTATTAAGTTTGGTTTTTAATTTAATTATGGATAAGGAGACATTAATCAACTGCAAGACTGCTTTGCTTACATATCTTAATAATTAATGTGAAAAAATAAATGAATGAATGTTAGATCACTTTATACAACTATTACAAGTTTTCTTTCGAACCTCGGGAAAAAGAAACTGATCAATCTACGAAATATCAAATCGCTTCCCGGTTCGACCAGCTGGAACCCACCGATTCTTTTAATCGTTCGAGACGAAGAATGAAAACACGAAATGACTCTATAATTCAGGCGACATAGGGAAAATTCTTCGAAAATTAGCTTTATCAAAAGTAGGTACGAAAATATAAAGTTACAGACACGCAGCTATGTTGTAAAGATGTTACGAAAGAGAGCTATTTTTCTCAAAAAATTCCTTTTTATACCCTGCGATATTTATTTTTCCAAACAATCAAAAAGTTACAATTTAACATGTTCCAAATATTTCTTCATTCAATTTTTTTTAAATATATTTAAATTATAAATTGTCGAGTTCTTACTCGCATGTAATAATAAAGAAAACACATCATTTTTATTAATTCATAAATAAATATATACAAAATATGAAACAATTTTAATAAATAATCCACATAGTAGCCGTAAGTGGCCACAAAGGCACTCCATTCTACACTACCTCTGGCATAAGTCAGGGATCTCACCTTGGACCCCTTCTTTTTCTAATATTTAGTAACAACATATATGAAGTCATTATTCATATTCTGAAATATTACTTTTCGCCGATGATAAAATGTAAAAAATTGTATTTATTGATTTGTGATATTTTTTTCTGATTATTATTTACAATTCATTCTAACATAAAAATATTATTTATTTCTATTTCTCATTATAAGTATATTGTGTAATAACTTATTAACCTGGAATTTATTCGTAAAATTGTATTTAGTGATTTTTTCATTTATTATTTATTAATTATTAAATTATTAATTATTAATTATTTATTAATTAGTAAAAAGTGTATTGTATAACTATATCATATTCAAATGTTCACAAAACATTCATAATTTGTACTTTAATGTCACTCTAGAACCATCTATTAGGGTCATTAATGACCTGTTGATAAATAAAAAATAAAATAAAAATAAAACATATACGAATTTTTAACTGTCCAAACACCACACTCATTTTTAAGCGCGATTTATCCCCTACCAACATCGAAAGGCCCATTTAGTATGTACCAATTTCCTTCGTCAAAGCTTGCGTCCGCGAGCTGTACACCGTGCACGGTTTTGTAAACAATTGTGTATTTTGTTTTATTTTATAGTTTTTCGGGTTTTTGATGTACGAAATGTACATATACTATCGTACACATTCTTGGCGTATACATTTTTTAAACGAAACATTTTGTTTTATAAATGCTTGCTTGTAAGTTGTCATCGTAAAAATGAAGGTTTAGAAAATTTCTTAATCTTAACAATGAATCAGGGAACAAATCTAAATCTTTAATGTTGCCTGTGCAGTTTAATATTCCGACTCAAAATAGATATATTAAAATGTTTGAACATTAAGGAGCCTGCAATAAAACAATTCGCACTTAATTAAAATATCATAAATTTCATAGCACGGCACTTAAGACTGGCCCTAGTTTCAAAGTTGTGGAATGAAAAGTTCTTCTTATGGTGCCATCTCCTATCAGAGGTCGGCGATCATTCTGGCGACTACGATTTTATTTACCGCCGTATGGAACAACTGAGTCGAGTTACACTCATACCAGTTCCTGCGCTTCTTTTATCACTTATTTTCCCCTGGTATTAACAATTTTGTTTTGCGAATTTTCATCTTCAGGCCATACTTGTTATTTGCTTCATTCACGTTTTTTACTAGTGTTTGAAGGTCTTGGGCATTATCTGCAAATAATACAGTTGCTTCCGCAAATCTAATATTATTTAATAGTTCATTTACAATACCGCTTGTATATCTAGTATCATCTAGGCTTCCTTAAATATTGACTCGGAGCAAAAACTAAATAGCAGCGGTGATAAGATGCATTCTTGTCTTAAACCACGCCTATTTTGGATGTTTTCGCTCAGTGTGCCCTCAATTTTAATATTTGCTGTTTGGGTCCAGTACAGATGTTTGATGATACGGATGTCATTATCATCGATTCCTTTGTCTTTTAGTAGTAGTTTCGGATATTAGACGTAGTCCACAAAGCCACATACACATCTACGTTGACATCTAAACATCTTTGCACTAGGACGTTACCATTAAATAGGGCTTCTCTTGTGCTTAAGCTACTTCTAATTTCAAACAGGTTTTCGCTCATGCCTTCTTCGCACTTTTTGAGAATTCTGCTGTGTATGATTTTGAAAAATATTTTGAGCATGTAACTAAGTAAGCTTATTGTTCTATATTCTTGACAATCTTTTGCATTTGGCTTTTTAGGTAGAATGATGAAGATTAATTTAAGAAAGACATTTGGCATGGTAACTCTTCTGTATATTGCGTTAAAAAGTTCTACGGCAGGGTAAATGTCATCTTTTAGCAGCTTCACCAGTTCAATGTAAACATCATCTGGTCCAACTGATTTTACACCTTTGATATCTTTATAGTACTCGTATACAAAATTTCTTCTTTGCTAATTTTTGGTCCATTCATAGTCTCATCCTCATTACTCTGCCGATATTCTGTGTCATCATCAAATAACCATAAAAAAAATATAAAAAAATTCCAACGTTTTAGTTTTTCTTGTGTCGAAAATAATTTTGCCATTTTTATCAATTAATGTGGATATTGTTATATTTTTGGTTAATTCCAGGATTTCTTTTTTTTTTGTGTACGTTAATCGTGCGTGTTTATTGTGTAGGTATTCTCATTGCATTTGGCTGACATCCACTTTTCCTTTGCTTTCTTAACTTCCTTTTTGATTTGCTGGTGGATATTTTTGTATTTGTCCTCATTTTTTGATTTAAAGCATCTTTTTCAGCCATTAACTTCAAGATTTCATCAGTCATCCATTGTTGACTGCCTCCGACCTCTTTTTTAGTTTTAATAGTTTTTGGCTGTGGTTTAAAAGCTTGAATAAAAAGAAGTTTCTCCAGTTTATTAATATAAATACTATATAAGTAATACATTACATAGTACTTAAATTATGTATTACATAGTTAAACCTGTGTTACATCAATCTATTATACATGGATAGGTATAGATGGATTGGATGTTTAAAAATAACCTTATTGTACATAATCATTTTATCATATACATATGTTTGAATCAAGTTATAAATAGTTATAATATAGTTAACGTAAATATAATAAATATTAATAGCACATTAATACTGCCCATATCCAAAAATTTAGATCTATATATGAGTGGGAGAATGGATACACCTAAATCTTAATTATCCATTATGTGGACATCATGGTTAAACAAAATATACCACGTGTTTAACAAAAATAAGCGTATTTTAGAAAACTTAGAGAAAAATTAAAAATATATATTTAGATTTAAATTTATTTAACATTTTTTATTTTGAGTGTACTATTTATTTGACTGTATGAAAGATTTTCATATCAACGAATTAAATTTTTTATTTAAACGCCTTTTGAAATCTGAAATAATTAATTATAACTAAACACATATACACACGCTCCAAACCACGAAAGACAAGCGTATTAAGAAAATCTATTTGAGAGAACCTAGAAATATTCCATGTGAGAATTAATGCCCCACTTTAGTGGTTTTCTAAGGACCTAACAAATGTTAGAAAGGGGTATGAAAGTGCGTATCTGGTAGACTACATACAAATCAAATAAGGTCTTAAATATGATCGTACACCACTGAGTTAATGCCCCATGAATACAAAATATGACATGCCTACCCAGAGCGGCGTTAAGCCACGAATAATTTATTATTGTGCTACGTCACGCGCTACGAGCGGGTCTGTAGTGGAAGTGGACTCCTGGACCACAAAATGGTACTTAGAAATCTCAGATTGCGGAGTCCGAAGTGTCGTGAGAAGTTGTTCTAGATACATTCGATGGCTTCATAACACAAAAACCTATCTATAAAAAGCCTTTTTGAATCGAGCATGTAATTCATTCAGAATAAATTTAATTATCCTTTCCGTTAACTTGAGAAAATTTTCCCAAGAATAATAGGAAATGATATAATCTAAAAAGTATTTCATAAGTTTAAAGTTAAAACGACGATTCAGCTGATACATCGTTGTGCATGAATTTGCTGTCTATTTTAAAGAGAAAATCTCAAACATCTACTGACTGTTAGTTTGTCAGAAAAGAATAAATAAAAATAAAGAATAAAATATTTTACAAAAGTAGACAAAAATGATGCTGACTTCTTTTCAATAGATACAAATGTAGAATTTTGTCGAATGATTAACTGTAAAGTAAAGAAAAAGATTAATGGAAAAAGAATAATAAGAAAAGAAGAAGAAAAAACTAACCATGAAAGCTGGTAACGAAGACGAATAATAATAAATGAAAAGGATTAATAGACGATAATGATAGCACGCCTGCTGTTCCTTTGTGGCAGCAAATGTAGTTTAGTGGCAAAGTCAAGTAAGATATAAGTAAAGAAGAAAAATAAAAACAGAAAAAGAATAACAAACTTGAGTAGAAAAAAATTATGACGGTATTTAATCCATCAACAGATTTTTTAAATAGCATTCAATTTCAATTTCAATTTTCAATTTTTATTTATTACATAATATGTACATTACAAACATTCTGTTCAATGCATACATATTATTAACTTACATCTAAAAATATACATATACACATATACATACACATCCATATACACATATACATAAACACATATGTATACATACATACACATATACATATACATACATACATCCACACACATATACATATTGTGTATTAAAATACTAATTTATTATTAAACAATTATTAAACAATTAGAAGTGACCTGTATAATCTGGTCAAAGGTGTAGGAGAATCCTGCTTCGGAAAACCCCCTCAGACACATGGAATATATCAATATCCAAAGCGATCTTGTTCAGCATAGCTGTAGCTTTTCCAACAGGCATAACCATCGGCAGGTTGGTCCTGTATATTGGAATGTGAAACAATCTATGCTGACGATGTCTAAGGTAATTATCAGGAACATACAAACCAATGCTCTGCATAATTTCAGTATTGTCGATCATACCGCGCACCAATCGATAAAAGTGTGTAATCAAATACACATTCCTTCTAGTCTCTAAACTATTGTAGCCAAGCATACCCTGGAGAAACTCGGTTGGGTAAAGCCAAGGATAATGCCCGTACTCTCTCATGTAGAGATATCTCAGAAACTTCTTTTGGACTTTCTCCACCATAAGAGAGTACTTGCTCTCATGTGGCCCCCAGATCATCGAGCCACTCTCGAGTCTACTCCGCACCAAGGAGTTGTAAAGAGTTCTCAGTACGCGGGTATTCTCGAAAACCCTGGCAGTACGCAGAACAAATCCTAACATTCTCAGAGCATTACCACTGATCGTCTCTATGTGATCATGAGATGTCAGGCTGCTTACAAATTTAACACCTAGATCTTTAACATTCGATGTTCTTGTGAGATTTTGGTCGTTCATTTTGTAGCGAAAAATCCCACTAACAAAATAAAGAAAAGGAAAAGAGAAGAATATATAATAATGAAAATGAAGAAAAATAAAAATGAACTGTAACGCAGTTTTATCCAACATCATTTTTCAACGTAGACTCATAAGATAACGGTAAAAAACATAAAACAGACGAAGAAATGGAAAAAATGAAAAAAGATGCCATACATAATAAATTATCCATCACTTTAATTTGTAACATAAAATATTCTGTAAAAACTCTGATAAAACAGGTGACACAAAATCTCACTAAAAAACAATTTTAAAAAAATGATGAAGGTTAAGATGAAAAAAAATAGATATAGTCTTATATACTATAACTAATTATTTTTTAAATCAAAATAACTCAAAAATTGACAGGGATATCAATAAAACCATTTTTATAACACACAATTTCACGCAAAAATCTAAAAGAAGAGAAATAGATGTCAAATTAAAAATAAAATACGAAAATTTCTTATCTCTCATAATATTTAAAAATAATTCACATTCTTCTTTTACTTTCTGAGAAAATCATTAATTCATTAGCTGGACATTTACTTTATAAGTTTGAATTTCGTATTCGTATGTACATTAAGGCTGGCGCCGCACTATCCGGATTTTCCGCCGCGTCTCTTCAGTCGCGGAACGCCGGCGCCGCTACCTTTCTTTCTATACAAAATGCGCTTATCAAACACATTACGCAGATGATCGGTCGACCCATTTGTTTTGCCGATTTTACGCAGCGGAAGATACGCGCAGTGTGGCGCTGGCTTAAGACAGTAGGTATTCCATATTTTGAACATGCTATTTTAAGACGGGTTTAAAGGAAAACTTCATGCAATATGAAGTCAACGTATGTGTTTATCGTTTTTTACATAAATATTACCAGAGTGAAAAGCTAGAAAAAATTGTCGGTTTTCTTAAAATAATTATAAACTCTCTTTAGTTATATCGAAGGTATATATATACGTGAACTAACGAATCGGCGAAAATAATATTTTCGTTTTATCATCTTAAACTATCCAATTTACTTTAATTACGGAAAAAGTTAAAACAAATATATTTTTAATTTAAATAAAGGTTAGCAGCATATGAGTTAATGCCACCTAGGAATTTTCTACCACTCTATAAGCTCTTGGAATGGACTGTTGTATGTAATTTTTTGAGACGATTTATTATTTAACCCAATGCACATGCAAGTGTAATTAAAAAAAACATAAAAAGCATAAAAAACTTAGAAATAATAATCAAAATTGTTTTAATAAAACCTTCTTTTACATCCTTTTATTGTTTGCTGTTGTGTGCGGATGACAAAAATAAAAAATAAAAAAAGGTTATATGTCTCTCTTATCACGAGCGGTTCTGCTATCTTAGAAAGGTAGCACGTAAAATAGTTATTGTTAAAACTATTAATATGTTTCGCCTATTCGCTGAAATTAACCAAAATATCTAATTAATATAAAACTCGGAAGGGTTTTAGGGTTAACTCGGAAGGGAATATGGTTAGACTTCCAGAACATTTCTCAATATTGCCATCCAAAATTCAAAAACTTGCTTTCTTCTATTCTGAGAACTTAACAATTTGCACACAATAGAATATCTCAGAAATCTCTAACCAGAATATTCTAAAGGGTCGTAAAAACCTTTAAAAAAATTGAAAGTAAGTTGGTAAAAACTGTCCCGTTATGTTATTTAATAAAAAAATGCGACAAGCCATAATTTTTTGCTTACGAGGTTTTACTCGGAATGTGATGACTCCTGCGCCATGGTGTCTCCAGAGTTTGTCACCACGAAATTATTTAATTCATAGGATGAGGCGGGCTGCGGAGTTTTCGTTTTGGCCATCATTCTGATTTTGTTCCGTTCTTTGCTTCAATTTACAAATTAGCTAGATCGCATTCAAAAGAATGTGCCCAAAAATACGCTTGTTGTTACGATGCAAAAAATGAACATAAAATAAGTTTTTCTAGTAGGTAAGTAACCTTTTTTAAACTAAAAATATATATTTATTTGGAATATTATATTGAGGCTTGTAATACGGGCTTGCCAGGCAACTTAACCCGCTTTCTTCTTACTGGACAAAGCTAGGAAATGGTCTTTTGATTGTGGTCGACCTATTCTCTTGCATAAAAATCAATTACGGATGCTCGAATCAATTTTTATGTGAAAATTTTCAAAAAATAATTTAATATCAAAATATTTATTTTTTGTAGTAGTCTAATTTATAACCTTAGATACAATTTAGTGTCAGATTTTAAGGCAACTATATCATTATCGTCCAAACCAAAATTATTCGAAATTCAAAATAATATACAATGATACGAGCTGTGTACTCCAAATTGAAGTAGTTTCGAGTGGACGGAGACCGCAGTGTACTAAGAACGTACGTCTTCATACAAACTGGCCGCTACCCATTAGAATGTGTGCGTGCATGCTCGGCGCGGTGTACGCAATAGATACGCACTAGATATGGGTCGTTCATGAACGAACTGTTCACTTTACTGAACGAACGATACAGTTCACTTAAACGATCTAGCCGTTCACTAGTTAATAGTATGTTTGTGTTTTCGTGTCGTGATCGACCTTGTTGAGTATGGAATATTTTCGTTATTTTTTTGGCGACCTTTTTTTGGTTAGCTTTTTTTTCTGGCGACCTTTTTTCGGGCATCTTTTTCACTTTTATTTTTGACGACCTTTTTTTGGATCATCGATATTTTTTTCGGATAATCGATATATTTTCTCCGGTGACATTTTTTTTTGGTCGCCAAAAGCTTATTAGTACATAAAATGCAAAAATTCAAAGAACTGCTGAACGATTTAAAGTGAACAGTTAATGTGACTGAACGATCTGATGAATGAACGAACAGTTCAGTCAATTGAACGAACTTTCCCATCTCTAGTACGCACGCACTGTGACGCACAGATTGACATAGAATATGGGGGCACAAGGCGGAGGCAGTAAGGGCCGTGCCTTCGGTGCCATTCGCGCTCGCAGCCGCCGCTTTAGAAGAAAATGCGCTTCCTGAAAAAAATGTCTTTTTTTATGTTTGTAGTGCTTTACTAAAAAGGTGTGTTGATTATCACAAAGACTGTGAGTTTTTAAAAATCTACGTTGATGTTAATCGGCGTTCTTGCAATTTAAGTGCAGAAACTAGATATAATAATTACAGAAATTTTCGGGTTTCGTATCTACCTTATGCGTCGAAATCTCAGACGCTACGAGTTAAAAGAAAGGGAGTAAAAATAAAGTGACAACCCTAGCGTCAATGCAAGAGTAGCCTAATAACTCGCCGACAGGCCGGAGATAAACTACTGTTCTGGGTATATTGTGCTTATACTCGCTTTGTATAACTGACGAGTATTCTATGACTTTATAAATATTCTATGAATTTACTCCAAACTTGGGTTCACATGTACAAGTATTACACAAATATTGAAAAAACATCTTATATGCGATATAAAATATTTACGTACTTATTTATTATTATAGATTTAGGTAATTTATATTAATACTATCCTTAACCCGTTGACAATGACGAAATTTTTTTTATTGAATTTTAACTTTACATAAAGTAATTATTAATTATTAGTTATATATTATATGTCAAAACAAAAAAGTGTATCAGCGTATCAATCTAAAATGTAAACTTTTATGTGTACTATTTTAAATTATACTAATTTTGATGACAAAGAGATCCACTATTGGATACTTGTTACGGTTACGGATGGACATTCGAAATTAGTATCATTGGAGATTACTGGGAATAAATTATTATTTTATTTCCTAGTGTAACGATATTGGCCTATTCAAATAGACATTGCTGAAAAATTATACGAAAATATCTATCTGCTAAAGTTTATAATAAAGAGAAGCTTCACAACCCGTTAAATACTCTATAATTAAATATTTGCTGGATAAGTAGGTGCGGGCGAGCTTTATTATTTCTGCACGCGGGCGTGTAAAGCAGGCTTTATGTTATTTTGTTTAACGAGATGGACCAATTACAGGTGCGCCGTTAGCACCGAATCTAGCCAATCAAAGGCGGTTGTCCACGTAACGAATCTGACCAATGAAACGCGTCCTTAGAGTTAGACTTTGACTTTTACACGCTAGTTGGAATCAAAGATGGCGCGAGATAGGGACTATTTTTAGGCGTTACAAATTAGAAAGCGGCACTTGAGTTTTCAGCTTGAAGGTCGGCGGAGGCTTTGTCGAGGAGAGTCAGTAAGGAAGATAATTTGGCTGGATCGAGGAAAAAGCCAGAGGTTGATAATAATTCAAAGAGAATTGGAACAGTGAACAGCTAAGCATTTTCAATATTATTTATTTCTATTGCCTTTTTCGTGTATTCAATTTAGAACTTTCTGGATCGTAACAATTATTGATACATGTTGTGGATTGTTTTGTTACGTATTTTGGGCCTAGGGATAATTATTACTATACGCGCTTCAGATTCAATATACAAATCGTAATATGGCGACTGTGATAGTTATTCAAATTATTGCATAACGCTTATGAAATATATAATTCTGTCGCTGTTCATATGAAAAATCACTTAAATTTGATATTCATATATTACCAAAGATATAAAGGCTTTAAAATGGAATACTTTACTGACGAAGGGTGTTTCGTGTTTGTTCGTGGGTTTTAAAATTCAGTATAATTATGTATATTCAATGTCGCGAGGTTCGGAATGTGCGAGAGGTTCTTCAGGGCGGATGTATTCTTATGCTAACGAATGCTTTGTTATCTATGCTGGCGATTGAATACACGGATTTCTATATGATTTGTGTTATCTTGGGGATAATTCGGAATTTAATTATGTGTTTTGATATCACGATTGTAAGCGTGATATAGGTTCAAATCGTACGAGGAATTTCCTACAAACAATATATTTTAAAAATGCATCTGGATTTTATATTTATTTTATTAAAACATGAATGTGTGGTTTATTTGAACTCGTTACATGTTTGTATTGCGTATCATTAGGCAATCGTTGAAAACACGATTTGTTCCTATCAAGTTCTTATAAAGACGTGTTTCGAATTGTATATATTCCTTAATTGCGATAGTTATTCATATGACATTGTTTTTATTCATTCAATATTAGATATTTGAAATGTTTTTTTTACAACATATTCCATTATTGTGGGTCGTTTACGGTTAGATCAGATCAACCTTCGGTCTTCCGTAGCCGTGATAGTTTTCATATGACATTGTTTTATTCATTCAATATTAGATATTTGAAATGTTTTCTAGAACATTTTTCACTATTGTGGGCAGTTCGCGGTGTGTTCAGGGGTGGTTAACCTTCGGCCTTTCGTAATCGCGATAGTTATTCATATGGCATTGTTTTATTCATTCAATATTAGATATTTGAAATGTTTTCTACAACATTTTCCATTATTGTGGGCAGTTCGCGGTCTGTTCAGGGGTAGTTAACCTTCGGTCTTCCGTGATCACGTTATTCACTTATATGACAGATTGTTTTGTTTTGTTCGTTTAATATAAGTAATATCATATTTTTATGAGTTACCGTAATTAACTATCTATATGATTTTATTATTGAGAGTGATGCAACGAATACTACCTTCACGAATACGAATATCAGGCTTACTATTCGGTGAATACGAACGCGAATATTTCCACCAAGGTGGGGGGGGGGAACTTGAACATACTTGTAAATATAATAACCTTGATGCAACGAATACTACCTTCATGAATACGAATATCAAGCCTACTATTCGGTGAATACGAATGCGAATATTTCCACCAAGGTGGGGGAGAACGCAAGCATACTTGTAATTGTATTGTTTATGTCAGCTTGTGATATCACTATGCGGCGTAGATGAACTAGTTTGAAAGGGCTTATGTTCTGCATGTGCTCGGCGTAGAGGGAATAGTCTTCTTGTTTCTAGGATCCTATACAGGTTTACAGGTGCTGATATTGAAATATATATACAAGGAAAACACTATTTTGGGAACCATTAACTGGATGGCAGATATTGAAGCACACATACACACAAGGAGGACGTTATGTTAAATACATGACTGGAAAGTTGTTATTGGAAAACACAGGCGTCCAGTCGGCGGGACGCAAGCATATTTGTAATTATATTGGTCATGTCTGCATGTGATATCATTGTACGGCGTAGATGAACTAGTTTTAAGGGGTTTATGTCCTGTATGTGCTCGGCGTAGAGGGAATGGTTTTCTTGTTTCTAGGATCTAATACAGTTTTACAGGTGCTGATATTGAAATATATATATATATATATAAAGGAAAACACTATTTTGGGAATCACTAACTGGATGACAGATATTGCAGCACACATACACACAAGGAGGACGTTATGTTAAATACATGACTGGAAAGTTGTTATTGGAATACACAGGCGCCACTAGAAGATATGGGCAGTTTGCAGAGAACTTCAACTTCTGTCAGTTAAGGACCTTTTACTATTACTATTCTTTCGCCTTTTTGCATAACCGTGGATGAACTAGATTGAAGGGGTTATGTTCTGTATGTGCTCGGCGTAGAGGGAATAGTTTTCTTGTTTCTAGGATCTAATACAGTTTTACAGGCGCTGATATTAAAATATATATACAAGGGAAATGAAGGGCTACACAGGCGCTGGTAATTGCTCAATTTTGGAGAGTTATATTACTTCGGATCAGGATGCCATCTTAGAAGCAGACCAACTACAGAACTAAGATAAGAACCTTTGATATTATTTATTCCTGATGTTTTCTTATGTGTATCAAATGGAATGTTCGTGCTATATAATTTGTCATTGTCTCATGGTCACTATTCATTTCATTACGTGGGTTCAGAGTTCGACGGTAACGGACGCGGAAACAAATTAGTACTGATGTCGGGACGTAACGTCGGGATTATATCTTAATTATCTTTAGGATAGAAGCGAGGTCATCATACGTACATTCTGCATTTCAAACGTTTTACTAACATATATAAATACATATTATTGCGTCTTACAAATTGAATATGATCGCGGGAAATAGGCATTTCGTCCGGTTATGCAATGTTAACTTCCAACGTAGCATAATGAGATCTTATTACCGGTGCTAGACTCTCGAGGTTAGTCACGTGATTGTTGTATAAATGGAATAATGAAGGTGATTGAAGAAAGAGATACACTCGCGATACAGATAGTTGTATGTAACTGCGATCAAATGACGGGGTGCGTGTTCTTGATCCAGGGGATGAACGGGACTGCGGGGACACTCTGGGTGGGTCTAAGTAGAATTGCGCAAAGCCTCCACACAGTTAAAATGTGTTCAGTCAAGCAAAGGTGAAGCATTTCGAATCGGACCAGAGCGTCGTGCCTCAAACACAGCCGGAGGGAAGAAGCCCCTACGTTCTTTCACTCCCTTGGCCCGACGAGCTCGAATTCCGGATATGAATGTTCATGATTGTCAGCTAAAAGACTCAGGTAGCCGTATCTCAATCGAAACCTTCGTTCGGGACCTCATCAACGTACGAGACAGGGCGTTCCGCATGGACGAGCAACTATGAGAAGCAAATGAAGGGGATTGAAGAAAGAGATACACTCGCGATACAGATAGTTGTATGTAACTGGGATCAAATGACGGGGTGCGTGTTCTCGGTCCAGGGGATGAACGGGACTGCGGAGACACTCTGGGTGGGTCTAAGTAGAATTGCGCAAAGCCTCCACACAGTTAAAATGTGTTCAGTCAAGCAAAGGTGAAGCATTTCGAATCGGACCAGAGCGTCGTGCCTCAAACACAGCCGGAGGGAAGAAGCCCCTACGTTCTTTCACTCCCTTGGCCCGACGAGCTCGAATTCCGGATATGAATGTTCATGAATGTCAGCTAAAAGACTCAGGTAGCCGTACCTCAATCGAAACCTTCGTTCGGGACCTCATCAACGTACGAGACAGGGCGTTCCGCATGGACGAGCAACTATGAGAAGCAAATGAAGGGGATTGAAGAAAGAGATACACTCGCGATACAGATAGTTGTATGTAACTGGGATCAAATGACGGGGTGCGTGTTCTCGATCCAGGGGATGAACGGGACTGCGGGGACACTCTGGGTGGGTCTAAGTAGAATTGCGCAAAGCCTCCACACAGTTAAAATGTGTTCAGTCAAGCAAAGGTGAAGCATTTCGAATCGGACCAGAGCGTCGTGCCTCAAACACAGCCGGAGGGAAGAAGCCCCTACGTTCTTTCACTCCCCTTGGCTCGACGAGCTCGGGCTCTGGTTATGAATGTATGGGAATGTAATAACTCCGTACTCAAGGACGAGATAGGACGTTCCTCATGAACGAGAAATTCTAAGATGCAGGTAGCAGTTCGACAGTCAATACTTATGCTCGGGGCCGCTTTAATGAACGAGATCTGTTAGCAGTTTAACAATCAATTTTTACGATCGGGACCGCATTCAGGCGCGCGATGGCATTACTAACACCATCATTCTCATCAGTCACCACCTCTTCTAACTTGCTGTATACAGAGACCTTCGGGGTTCTCTCTTCCCGGCCAGCGAGAAACATATCAGGAACTACACAATCAACTGTAATAATCATGCTGTTTTACCATCATTTAATATCTCTAGTCAATAAGACTACACCGTGGGATCAATCACATCAACTATATTTGGCGATGCTAACATGGCTCTGACTGACGCACTCAAGGGAGAGTCTTTTCCAGTCACCCAGTTAGTTCATTCAGCCCTTTAATCAGCAGTAAACATCATAATAATCCGGCTCATGTAGCCGCAACGTGGGATCCTCATCATATACACCAGTCAATTTTGACTGCCCCGCGGGACAATATACAAACCTTAATATCAGACGCGGGATTTCTTCCTGATATGTTTGTCGCCGGGAAGCGAGGACTTCGGGGGATTCCAGCAGGAGCAATAGAGTCTCGGCTTGATCTTGGTCTGCAGCTTAGTGTGGGAGTTTATGTCTAAACAGGAGTTAACCACCGGATGCGGCGATGCTCTGGGGCCGCATCCCCCTCCCCCCTACAGGGGGGGGGGGGCATCTAGAATCCACGTTTGAACAGAAGTGGTTAGACACTTCTTAAATTTCACTTACAAATCTGTATCTTCCATTCCCTTAGAATCTCGGGCTGCGATAATGTCAGACAAAGCTTGCCCTGAGCCTCTGTTGCGCCTAGTTGTGAATATATATATGTTTGTCTTCCCCTACTATGTACTATGAACAGATTGAGCAGATTGGACAACGTGGGACGCGCTATCGGTAGGTTTCTTACTTGTGTTTTTGAATATAACGTATGCTATTATATCTTGTAAATCTGTCATAAATGGGTGCCGCATGTGGTTGTGCTGACACTGTTCTAAGCTGCTATTATGAGATGTTGATAATCAATGCGGGCGGAATCTTTATCGTATGCCGTTAACTTGGCAACGATTGTATTGTTTTATATTACAGTATTTTAACCCCGATGGTATTATAGTTATGGCGGTTCAATGTAAGGGAGTTTTGCTACTAGCGTTTCTTCCTAGGCTACGCCGCATATAATTGGCTTTTAGGCCAACTCCGGACGTGGACGATATCGGCTATCTCTCATATAGGCGAAACTGTAGAGTTCTAGAGCGGTTTCTAGAATGACGAGTACGGATTAGTTACGTGCGTTTGTTATTTCCATAGTTAGGTAAGAATTCGATCTATATTA
>JADDOH010007659.1:0-10219 GCA_016648135.1 Agrypnia vestita
CAAATATCTTCTCTTTGGTTAGGAATTCCAAATCCAAATTTATACAGCTATTTACTCATGTATTTGTGTTTTGAAAATTATAATTCATTTGTTGTTTCCTCAATTGTTTTTTTCTTTGCGTAACTCAGTTTACAAAATGAAAAACTTGAAATATCACGTTATTTACGAGTACGAGTTCCACCGTGGCACCAGTGCTGCAGAAACGGCTCGAAGGATTAATGATGTGTATGGCGACGGTGCCGCAAAAGAAAACACAGTGCGTTTATGGTTCCAACGTTTTCGTTCTGGAAATTTCGACCTGCAGAACAAGCCCCGTGGACGGCCGGAGACCAAAGTTGATAATGAAGAATTGAAGGCTATTGTGGAAGCGGATCCATCGAAAACCACATCCGAGTTAGCCGCAGGCTGCGATGTTAGTGATAAAACTGTTTTAATCCACTTGAAGCAAATTGGTAAGGTGAAAAAGCTTGAAAGGTGGGTACCTCACGAACTGAGTGAAGCAAATCAACAAACGCGCGTTGACTGCTGCGTTGCATTACTCAACCGGCACAATAATGAAGGGATTTTAAATCGAATCATTTACCTGTGATGAAAAGTGGATCCTCTACGAAAATCGCAAGCGCTCATCGCAATGGCTGAACCCTGCCGAACCAGCCAAACCATGCCCCAAGCGAAAATTGACCCTAAAAAAGTTACTTGTGAGCGTTTGGTGGACTAGTGCTGGTGTCGTTCACTACAGCTTTCTTAAATCTGGTCAGACGATTACGGCAGATGTCTATTGTCAGTAACTGCAAACCATGATGAAAAAGCTAGCTGCTAAACAACCGAGGCTGGTTAATCGCTCTAGGCCACTGCTGCTTCATGATAACGCTAGACCACACACTGCACAACAGACGGCTACCAAATTAGAGGAGCTTCAATTGGAATGTCTAAGACATCCACCGTACTCTCCGGACCTTGCCCCAACAGATTACCATTTTTTTCGAAATTTGGATAACTTCTTGCAAAGGAAAAAATTCAACTCCGATGGGGCAGTCCAAACCGCCTTCAAAGATTTTATTGATTCCTGTCCGAATGGTTTTTTTAGTAAAGGGATCGATGAACTACCTATGAGATGGCAAAAGTGCATAGATAGCAATGGTACATACTTTGATTAAATAAATATATTATAATTAAAAAAAATCGGCTTTATGTTCCTCCCATACTAAACGCCGATTTCATATGTAAGGACCTAATATATATATAAATAATATTAATGTAAATAATGATGTGAAAGCAAAACAGTCTTATTTATTAATTTTAGAAAATATAACCAATACAGATAAAAGTTCAATTAAAACAAAAAATTACATACTTTGTTGACAAAAATTAAGCAATTAAAGCAATTCTGAATAATATGCCCGAAGTAATACGAAAGATTCAAGTGTTTCATGTTTTAATCGGGATCTAATTTTGGTACCCAGTTGCTGAAAAAGTACCTTCAGCTTCCACATCTTCCACGACGTCTGGACGTTTTAAAAAATACCAATTAATTTGATGCCGAAGCGACACGAATGTCATATAGATTTCTATCATCATAATTTCACTGCAATCTGGAATTTTACCTAAAATGTAAATTTTTGATGAATATTTTTTAAATTAAGTACTAATAATATTTTAAAAGTTGATAAAAATCATTTTTCTTCACACACATCTACTAATTTCTTCATCCAAATAGTTCAAAATTAAATTAAGGCTAATATTTTCGTCACAATTACATATATATCACAAGTGTTGGGGTAACAATCACCATTATCAGAATTATATAACTATAAAGAGTTATTAATTAATTTAGGATAATTTAGGATTTATCGAAATTTTAATGGTTTTTTCAAATTGGAATCAATACAAATTAGTAATGACCCCGACGCGCGCAGTAGGCACGAAACCCGATTCAATGAGAAAGGGAGTATAAGAAAAACTTGGTTTATATGGGTTAGTTTTTCTTATGTACTTTCACATTTCTGCAATGTTAACACAAAGTTAAATAAGTACGATAAATAAAATAACGTATTTTTTTAAAATAGAGATTCGAACACGGAATGAGTGTCGAATCAATAATCTTTATATTTTCAAAATAAGCTATGAGCTATGAAAATAGGACTAGCTTGCTGATGTCCTGGAACGGAGCTTGAACCATCAACCACCAGATCACTAGGCGAGTGTCATGACCACTATAACAATAAGCTACTATATAATATAGTTAATAATTTTATATAATTATATTTGGTGTAATACATGCTCATAATTCATTATCATAATAATTAGATATTCAATTCCTTAAAAAGCACGTGAAGTTCTTTTGTATCTCTGGAAAACCGGGGAATGTTGAGTCTCAGTTACGGCGGAGGAGCTCCGTGGGAAATGCCATTATTTTGTTATTTTTTTCAAAATATTTTCATTAAAATTATATTTTATTAAGTGTAAAAAATTTATAAATCACCAAATTTCTATCTAAATTTCAGGCTCCCATAGCAGTTCCAATGATGAAATATTTGGAGTAACGAAACTATTGGCCTAAAGAAGTAAAATGGTAGACAGTCTTCTAAAAGTAACTTATATTCATACAAAACGCCGATTATCCATTTTAATTTAAAACACGGTGAATAAATATTACTGCTTCGTGTACTCTATTTAAATATTTACTTTTAATTTGTCGTTTTCAACTAATGACGATTCTAATTTAGCTTAAGCCTACGCGTATTTTAATCACGAACCGCTACGATTAATCTAAGCATCAAGATCGTGTGGCCACGTAACAAACATGTTTTCGGGCAAACAAACGTGGGTTTTAAACACAAACAACATGTCAGATCCACGATAAAATTCCTTCATGCCGTAAAACAAATAACCCGTCCCCTCAGAAGGGAAGAGCATTACATATTCCTGGCCGCGCCCCGGCGGACAATACAGTGGGCATCGCAACGCCCCAAAGTGACGTCGGTTGAATATACAGAATGATTGTGAAATATGATGCGATAGAATACCGAAACGAAAAATAGTCGGTTGTTGCCAAAAATTGGTCAGCAACGAAAAAATATCCCTTTTAAGTTCCGCATTCAAAATTAAAACAGGGACATCCGTCGTTCTTACAGGTTTATTTCTATTTTCTTTTTAATCTTTCTAATTCAGAACTGACCGTTGTGTGGTAGACAGAATAAAGAAATGAGTGCTGAGATGATTTGGTCGTGTAGAACGTATAAGTGAGGAAAGGATGGTTAAGAAAATATATGGGGCGAGTGTTGAAGGCAACAGGAATACTGGGCGTCCGCGAAAGACCTGGCATGATGAATACTACAATTATTGGAGGATGGCCATATTAAAAGTCCTAACAACCGTAGAGCTTGCATGAGAAGATGTATGAATGTAGCCAAAGCGAAATTGGGGTGCCAAGATAGAAGAATATGGCATTCTATCCTCTCTGCCTACCCCTGTGGAGAAACGGCGTGAGAAACGGTTAGTTAGTTAGTTTTACTTCTGAACAGAACTTTAAGCTATCTACTTCAGAATAAATATTTCTATATATCTAGCGAGGTAGGTAGCGGCCGATAGGCTTGTTACATATTATCCTAATTTATTTATATTATGTGTATGTATGTATCAAGCAATCAATTTTTCTTGTCTAATTAACGCCGATTCATCGGCAATAAAATGAAAATGAAATTTAAATTGTATTTTAAAAACGGATGCTAGAAAGATTAATTTATGACATTCAGTCAAATAATTCAATTTACAATTTACCTTTTAGATAAAAATACGTTTGCAAGATTCAATCATGCACAGTGGAATAATTCTTTTCAGCATCTTACAATATACAACGTTACAATATTATATAATCGCAAAGAGGTAAAATAAACCAATTTTATTATAAATTTTAAGCTTATTTCCTCAGCAGAATGTATTTTACATAAAATCTAAAACTTTTTGAAGCACACCTTGCACCGAACCACAAACTCATTTTGCACCCCCTGTACATCAGTGGAGCAGTCCCCACGCCCTAGAAATGACGTCTACCGGATGTAAATCGCCACCCTGGCGTCAGCGCAGTTTTTGCGGTAGTGCAACCAGGGACGTTCTGCGCCGCCTGCATTACCGACAGAGATATCACTGAAAAGCGCACCGTGCGCACTACGGTTTTCCGGAAATGCGATATTTTCGATGACTTTATCCCTTTATGTCTTTAACTTCACTTGGCACACGATTAATATTTTACCGAATAAAAGAATCTTTTATTGAGCAGATAAGATAAAAAAGAAGAGATAAATCTTTTTTTGCATATGTGCTGACTAAAGAAATAGAAATTGTTTATGCACTGGATGACCTCTATCTTTCCTATCCATCCTCTAAATTCGACTTAATAAGGGATCTAGCTTTCATACTAGACTTGTCTCTAAAATAGACAAGTTCAATTTCAGAGACCACTTTTATAATATCATAAATAAAGCATATACTATTATGCGATTTACAACTACAATTACTCACGACTTTAAAATCCTTAATTCTTAAATTCTCTATACTTCACTATACTTCTTGGAAAATTTATTCATAAGTTATTTGGATACCTAACTATACAACACTTGGTATAATTCTCCGAAATAAAATAAGAAATGAAGAAATAAGACGGAGAACCAAAGCTGCCGATATCATGGACCGTGTTGCAAAGCTGAAGTGAGAATAGGCAGGACATATCCCTAGACAAAGTGACACTAGATGGGTGCTACGAATATTGAAGTGGAGGCTCTAAACAAAAAAAAGTAGCATCGGAAGACCACCAAAGAGAGGGGCTGACGACATAATAGCAATTGCTGGTGGCGCCTGGATGCTGACAGTGATAGTCAAGACAGAAACGAGTGAAAGAAGTTGGAAGAGGCCTATATTCAGCAGTGAAAAGAGAAGAAGGCTCGAGAAGATTATACAATACATGTTGCAATAATCGAAAGAGTGCAGAAAAAGTTTCTACGTATTTTTTCCTACAGAGCTAGTCAACACATAAATCTTCACGTCTTGCCTTTTTCAAAATGCACAAACTGGAGTTCCGACGGAAAATATCCGATCTTGTTATTCTGCACAAGATTCTCAGTAGAGCTATTGATTCTCTTTCGTTATGTGACATAAACCAGCTTGTTGAATCCTCTAAAGAAAACCCGGAGTTCTTTAGAATAAGTCAGCGTTGTTGGTTATTTTTCTCCAATCCCAAGTCAAAAATCTCATCAAAAATAGTGATATAATCGCGATTACTTTGTGCCGGTCCGATATCGCGTTGTTCTGAGAACCGCGGCCAGATTCCCTAGCCGCCCGCGGGTCCAGCGGCGGACGCGCGGGTGCGCGCTGCTCGCCACGCGCGGCCTCCACGATAGCGACTACGACGTGTGTTTCTTTTATGAACAATTGTTTTTTGTTGTGATATGTGACAGGGACACGATAAACTTTGTGAATTCAGACTGCTTGCGTGTAGGTTACAGGTTAGTTTTAGATAAGTGATAATTTCTCTAGTTGATAAGTATTAAATAAGAATTATGTTTTTGTAAATAAATGTGTGAATATTTGAATATTTGTGGTTGTTGTTTTAAATTCCCGCTTCCTCCCTTGACAACGCATTTTAGTTGATAGAAGAGGACGCGTAGCGTCGCGCGGAATCGCGCTAGATTGATTTCCGTCGTATCAATATCATCCGTGTATAGGGACCTTTAAATATCAATTGTATATAAACACTAACATATATTGTATAATTATTAATTCACTGCTTAAGTTTCGGGAGTAGGTAACAATATTTCTCATCGAAAGGGGAAATAAAAATGACTTATTTCAAATATATAATTATTTTTATTTATTTATTATATTTATTTATACAGTAGCTACATAATAATGTGCGTAATAATAAATTGATTTTATGTTATTACATTTTCAAGACATTATATTCCCCATAATATAAGTAAAAGCTCGAGCCTATAATACCAATTAGCTGGATATATAAGCAATTAATTGAAAAGGTACTGAAAAAATGAGCGTGATTGGTGTAAAGGTGGTTATAATTTATACTTGAAAGTCACTTTAATTCTTCACCTGTCGACGAGAAATTCTGTTACTCTCGAAAGTTGAGTAGTATAATATAAAATCATTATTAAACTCAGGTAGAGGTAACATATTTTATGTTTTCCACCCAATTTTAATTATTCACGAGTGCCGTTTCACCGAAAGTAATTATTTGCAAATTATTCGAAAGGAAGGTCGAACTACAAGTCGGCGAATCTAATTACTGAAAAACTGCTCGTCCAGCTGTACATTGTATAGAATATTATGAGGGCTGCCATCGCCGTGGAAGCCCTTTGATGTTTGCTTTAACGGACACTAAGACTCTCCTGGAAGGGATGAATCTAATTGAATCGTATACCCTGGAATAAAGGTGAATGTTTCAGCCGGTTATCGCAGGAGGGTTTCTTACTGGGCTGTGTACGAAGGTTTACTTTGCTCAAGTTACGACCAAATTTAATCAACCCTTCAAATTTACTAAACCCTATAAAAGAAAAGAAAGTCCTGATGTTTCGGAATAACATAAGACTCTTCAATTCAATTCAAAATAAAAAATATGTAATTTATGTAAAATTCACTAAAAGCTAAAAATGTTCATGGCCGATCAGAATCTTTTGGTTAGTTTTCTAGATATACAATATTTCTCTGACTGACGTTTTCCAGAATTATATCTAATAACCCTGAAATGTAATCCAAAAAGGCAGCTATTAAGTTCGTATTTACATGGCAGAATAACTCCGAAAATAAATCAGAAAGACGGAATAAATCAGAAAAAGAAATCAGTCCATTTTTGTAAAAATCATATTTAAATTTTTTACTTTTGTAAAAAAATATTTTTGTAAAAATCATATTATCATCGTACTCCAGCAAACTATTAATTTGTATAATTAATGAGGTTCTGAAACTCCGAAATTCGGAAGATCTGCGATGTTGAATATGGGAAAAAATAGAAGGAGATACTGGAGAGACAACGTGAACAAAACGGATTCGACAAGAGTGATAAGAAGAGCGAAGAACGAGATACTTGAAGGCAGAAGATCTCCAGCAACACCACCAAAACGATGGCGATGGAGGGACAGATGGTCATCCATATCCCAAGAGCAAGAGCAAGAGCAAGGTTAATTTTATAATTTTGAATGTATATTTAGAGACAAGAACTGGATGTAGTCTCGCGGCATACATACATAGTGTACGTATACATTAAAATAAGCAGTATTTAAAAAATATTTTAATTTAAATAGTGGCGCGAGTCACCTCGGAGTCAAGGTTGACTGGCACTACTAAAAGTATTCCCATATAAAAGGAATATTGCTCGTATTTGTATTACGCGAAAACTATTAAATTATTTTTTAATAGTTTAATAATTATTAGGCTACAAAAAAATACGTAGTGTTTGTTAAATATGTCTACGAGGGTTTTCATCCCACGAATAGATTTGGCTTCGAGTAACAAAATTTTCACTGTATTTTTTATTTATTTATCAGTGATTTTTTATCACCAACAGTGAATTGCAAGAACTATATTTAAGTGCATCGGCACTCATCTACATACTGCAGTTTCACATTTTTATGCTCACGATCAAGAATGCCAAACCAGATGAATATCCAAGGACTGCTTCTGAAACTTTTACGTCAATTTACAGGTAATGTAGACTTAATAAATTGTTCGAAAAGTAAATCTAAATAAATCAAGAATTTTCGCGGTAAGGGTATAAATTATTTAATTTTTTATTTATATATAGATGTCTCACAGAGACGAAGCTATGAATATGAGAAAAGTATGTGGAAGTCTTTTTATACGATGGCCCAAGGCTCACAAATTCTATGAGCTGGTTCAAGTGATCTCTCTACATAATACAACGTTCACCAATTCCATCATAAGTACATATCCACAAATGAAATTGTTTAATATATATAATAGTTCAGATATTTTCTCCGCCACTCTGAAAAGGGGAGTTCCGAGAAAAACGCAGAGGAATATAATACTAATAAAAATAAAAATGAAAATTCACCTATCATGCTAGCTTCAAATTGCTATAAACTTTTCGTCACTAAGCAACCAAAACTTCCGTGTGGTCCTGTAACGATATTGGCCTATTCAAATAGACATTGCTGAAAAATTATACGAAAATATCTATCTGCTAAAGTTTATAATAAAGAGAAGCTTCACAAACCGTTAAATACTCTATAATTAAATATTTGCCGGATAGGTAGGTGCGGACGAGCCTTATTATTTCTGCACGCGGGCGTGTAAAGCAGGCTTTATGTTATTTTGTTTAACGAGATTGTCCAATCACAGACGCGGGCCGTGAGCACCGAATCTGGCCAGTCAGGAACGTGGATCCGCGGAACGAATTCGGCGAATCAGAGGCTTTCTGAGTTAGACTTTGACTTTTACACGCTAGTTGGAATCAAAGATGGCGCGAGATAGGGACTATTTTTAGGCGTTACAAATTAGAAAGCGGCACTTGAGTTTTCAGCTTGAAGGTCGGCGGAGGCTTTGTCGAGGAGAGTCAGTAAGGAAGATAATTTGGCTGGATCGAGGAAAAAGCCAGAGGTTGATAATAATTCAAAGAGAATTGGAACAGTGAACAGCTAAGCATTTTCAATATTATTTATTTCTATTGCCTTTTTCGTGTATTCAATTTAGAACTTTCTGGATCGTAACAATTATTGATACATGTTGTGGATTGTTTTGTTACGTATTTTGGGCCTAGGGATAATTATTACTATACGCGCTTCGGATTTAATGTACAAGAAATCGTACTGTTGCTACGGTGATAATTCCAGCGGGGGAATTATTGCATAACGCTGATGAAATATGTAATTCTGTCGCTGTTCATATGAAAAATCATTTAAATTTGATATTCATATATTACCAAAGATATAAAGGCTTTAAAATGGAATACTTTACTGACGAAGGGTGTTTCGTGTTTGTTCGTGGGTTTTAAAATTCAGTATAATTATGTATATTCAATGTCGCGAGGTTCGGAATGTGCGAGAGGTTCTTCAGGGCGGATGTATTCTTATGCTAAAGAATGCTTTGTTATCTATACTGGCGATTGAATACACGGATTTCTATATGATTTGTATTGTTTGGAAATAATTGGGATCGGAGTATTTATGGGGTTTTGATATCACGATTGTCAGTGTGATATAAATTCAAATCGTACGAGGAATTTCCTACAAACAATATATTTTAAAAATGTTTCTGGATTTTATATTTATTTTATTAAAACATGAATGTGTGGATTATTTGAACTCGTTACATGTTTGTATTGCGTATCATTACGCAATCGTTGAAAACACGATTTGTTCCTATCAAGTTCTTATAAAGACGTGTTTCGAATTGTATATATATTCCGTAATCGCGATAGTTTTCATATGACATTGTTTTTATTCATTCAATATTAGATATTTGAAATGTTTTCTACAACATTTTCCATTATTGTGGGTCGGTTGCGGTTAGATCAGATCAATCTTCGGTCTTCTGTAGCCGTGATAGTTTTCATATGACATTGTTTTTATTCATTCAATATTAGATATTTGAAATGTTTACTAGAACATTATTCACTATTGTGGGCAGTTCGCGGTGTGTTCAGGGGTGGTTAACCTTCGGTCTTCTGTAGCCGTGATAGTTTTCATATGACATTGTTTTTATTCATTCAATATTAGATATTTGAAATGTTTTCTAGAACATTATTCACTATTGTGGGCAGTTCGCGGTGCGTTCAGGGGTGGTTAACCTTTGGTCTTCTGTAGCCGTGATAGTTTTCATATGACATTGTTTTTATTCATTCAATATTAGATATTTGAAATGTTTTCTAGAACATTACACACTATTGTGGGCAGTTCGCGGTGCGTTCAGGGGTGGTTAACCTTCGGTTTTCCGTAGCCGTGATAGTTTTCATATGACATTGTTTTATTCATTCAATATTAGATATTTGAAATGTTTTCTAGAACATTATTCACTATTATGGGCAGTTCGCGGTGTGTTCAGGGGTAGTTAACCTTCGGTCTTCCGTAGCCGTGATAGTTTTCATATGACATTGTTTTATTCATTCAATACTAGATATTTGAAATGTTTTCTACAACATTTTCCATTATTGTGGGCAGTTTGCGGTTTCTTCAGGGGTAGTTAACCTTCGGTC
>JADDOH010007660.1:0-16249 GCA_016648135.1 Agrypnia vestita
ATTTCACCCAAAGTGTAAAGAATATATTCTATTCAAAATTGCACGAAGAAGACTCCCCCGAAGTTTTCGCTACTAGCTACAAGACACCCTGTATACTAAATTTTCTTCTGACCTCAGCTTCCTCAATTTCTTGAGACAAGTGCTCTCAGAGATGTAACACACAACATTAGTCTCTGCGTTTAGTCAAGGCAATCTGTTTACTTCAATACCCGCACTCATTTCCTCAAATTATGAACGGCATTTAAAACTTCCGTCACATCCTGAGGAGAATTTTGATTAAAATTCTCTCATTTCAATATGGCACCAGCTGTTCAGACATGAAATATTTGTATTGCATTACCCGAATACACAAATGACAAATTAGCATGCCAAACATTTATGCAAATTTTAAATTTATGTTGAAATAATAATTAGTTACTATTACACAACATAAACGTAATAAAATCATAATAATAAAAACAGTTCAGATTGAAGTAGGTACGAAACAAAACTGTGCGAAATGATTTTCATCAATGGAATACTTTTAATAGGCTTCTCTCTCATGTAAGTAAAATGCATTTATTTATTTTTGATGTTTATAGCGTTAACTTTGTGGTTGGACATAATTATTAATTTTTATTTAATTAATAACTTTGTATAAACCACTTGGAGTAACTTTACGTCTACCGGTTTTGATATCACTGTATCTTCGTCAGGACGGAAACATACTAATTATACATTTTTTATTTTGGTAAACAGATTAATTTTTGAACGGTGGCATGGCTGTAGACACCGAAATGGGGAATATATCAAATAATGGGTAAATTATTATTCGTAAAATTTAACTTATCACTTTTATTTATCAAAAGAAAACATGCGATTAAATATTATTTTGCATTTTAAATACAGCTATTTAGTCACTCCACCCCGTATCCTCAGTAGCATAGTGGTGAGTATCCTCGCCTGTCATGCGGAAGGCCGGGGATCAATTTCCCACCGGGTAGATATTTTTTCAATTTTTATTATTTATTTATACAATTTTTTTATTTGTTAACCTTTTTTTTCAATAGATAACAAACCCAAAAACAATACATTACTTAAGTAGAATTTTTTTTTGTTAATATTAAAAGAATTACAAAACATTAAATGTTCCCCACGGAAACAATTAAATAGCAGGTGCGGTCCGCTGAGTTCGCTTCCGAAGCCGCCGATGTACTAGCAGGCCGGGAGTGTAGAGCGCAGAAAATTCTTCAAGTCCAGAATCCGTGCCAAGTCGTCGCCTCTGGTGGTAAAACAAGTCCAATAAATCCAAAATCGTAGCCAAGTCCAAATGCAGAAGTCAGTAGAAAATCCAGAGTCCAAATCCAAAGAAGAAAAGCAGGGGTCAAGCAGGGTGTGAAGTAAAACGCAGAATAAAATGTTCCAGTAGGCGTACTCGGCAGAGGCTCCCAGCAGAATGAGGCCCTCGCCCGCCCGGCGCAGTATTTATACAGTGCGGAAAGCTTCCCCCTGACTCGCGCCGCCGACCAATCAGCGCGCTTGACTCTCCGGGCGCTTCGAGCGCAAAATAACGGCCTCCCGTGCCGATTCGCGGATTAAAATTGAATATTTTAATCGATAGCAAATTAAACGCCACCCCCCCGGGGATTTTAACACATCATCTATACCAATCTATGTCTTGCCCATAGGATGATGTCGTTTACTGGAACCGCAAGAGTGAATTAACCTAGTTATTCAACAAAATATGCCGGTTTACCGCGGCATTTTCAAGAATTAATTTACATTTAATTCGGTTAAAAATAGTAAACATGATTTTACGAGATTCTAAGTTATACCATTAGATAGATCTCAACCAAGCGCATCCTTTGGTGATATTTTCAAGTATGTCGGATAGATATTAATTGCGTAATAGCCAGATAAATTGTGTCACCACAAATAAAGCGCACTAGCTAACTTTCAGGCACGCAAAAACATATCACTCCCATAGATGTTCACATGAGGAACACAATAAAAAATGTTTCAGCTCGCTAGGACGTCTGTAACGTACGTAATCAGAGTTCAAAAAATATTCGCTGGCGGCCGTCAACTCCAGCCGCACGGCGCCATCGTGGCGCCGGGTTTTTTCCATTACCCGCGCGGGCTGCGTACAGGCGGCGCGGTCAGGCGAGTTTATCAGGGCCCACGCGAGATATTTTACTCTCAATTAAACATTTTTTATTTTAATTTCTACTTTACAATACCACACAAAGGTAATTGCCTTACTTGCATTCGTTATCGAACGGACCTTTGTTGTGATCAGGCGCGTCGCCACGCGGAAAAAGGAACAGAGTATCGTACACTATTGTAAGAATTGCCATGTTATTTTAGTCACCGTGACTTCAAATTGCCTGATTTTTCTGTCTACACGCAGAGCGTTGTGTGCTGTGATTTGTTGTCTCTTTCATTGCAATATTTGCTGCATATGAACGTGTCTATATTATAATGCGTCAATGCATAGCATCTTATAGTTTTGTCTCAAATTTAAGTTTAGGTCATGATTGCACATTCCCTTTGTCAGGCAGAAGGATGTATGTACCTACTCAAGCTTGCTGCTCTATATCATATTTTATTTTAAAAGAAGGGGTTTTCATTTGATCTGCATCTCAATTAGATTACATGTTCTATTGTCTTCACCGTGATAAAATAATACATTTAAATGTCATGTACTAATATTTCAGTGTTGAAGGAGCTAAGCGAGGCAGTACTCGCACTTTCCCTGCGGGTTTCCAGTTTGGCACCGCCACGGCGTCCTATCAAATTGAGGGCGCGTGGAACCATTCAGGTAGAGGGTCAAGTGCTGCTATAAGATGTGAAAATGCGGTGGGAATATTTGTAATTTTAAGATAGCCTAAAGCAGTAATTCAAGCCCATTGTTAAATGCGATGTGTGAAGTGTTTTCATTACTTTTTATATTATCGTATAAAATTTAATGACTCATCAATATGGTGATCCTGGGCCAGAGTTCTTAGATAATATTTTGGACCCAAATTACTTAATTGCATGCTTGATGAATTAAAACCATCCGGGCTAACCACAATTTACAACCCTAACATAAAACAAATACAAAACAAAACAGTGGATCCGAAACAAGGTGAGGCTTACACAATCACACTAACACAACATAACCTCATCTATATGATATATTTTCTATTATGTTATTTTAATCACTTTACTATGTTATGTTAATATAAGTACAATATTTATCAAATACAAATAATTATTCTACTATATATCTATATACTATGTATTGTACCTACACACTATTGTAAACTATGCCTGTCTCAACACAGATATTTCTAGTGAGACAGGCACAGTCCAACCAAAATTTTAGTGTTAAATTAAATAGAAATAAATAAGTAAATAAAAAGTCCTAACTTTAATGCTTGAGCGGGCCAACTAACCAGAGCCCAGGAACAAGTGGCACGGCTCTTTTCTCCACCATTCCATCTTTGGCTTTTCGTTTGACCAGAAGCATTTGATACTATAAGTGTAATTTTGCTTGTAACCTCAATCGATCCACAATACATTGAGTGTACGAAGTCTGCGTAGTGTTCCTCATTTGCTTATTGTACCCTGTGCCCATCATACACGCTTGCCACACATATCACACTACACTTGTATACAAGTAAGGTGTGAATTCTTCCTCCACACACCCAATTTTGTGATCTTCGATCTACCAATGCGATAACACAACAGACCCTCCAAAAGTATTTTGGAAAAATTTCTCCGTTATATTGGCCTGACAATCGGAGACAGCCCACGGCTTTTGTCGTCTACCGTGTACTTACAAAGTCTCAGAGGTTTACTGTCTCGCTCTTCGTTTCACGCAAGATGTACGTCAAGTGTCGAATATCAGACCATTTTTTTTTTTTTTACATCTCAGACCCACAAAACATCACATTGATATTTGTCTGTAGGTGCATCAATATATATATATAAAAATAAATTGTATTTACCAGAAATACATTCATATTAATTAATTACAATAGATCTTATAAACTCAAATACAAATCAACAATACAATACAACAATACAAGAAACAATACAAATATTACCAAAATCAAAATAAGTCTCTTTTATTTAGTAACATATTCATTAATTCTGGATTTTGCCCTTTTTTATTAATATCCATTTTGACACGACATGGGATGTTATTTAATATTTTTGGTATGACATATTTTAATGTTTTTTGTCCATATTTATTTATGACCTTCGGTATTCGTAGTCCTTCTTTAACCGTAAATCTGGTACTATGTTTATGAATCAATCTATGCTTATATGTCCCATCTTCATGATATCGTGTAATTAGTCTGTACCACAAGATAGCATTAATTGGCATAGAGCCTTGTTTCTTGAAGAGTTCCTGTATATCTTTAGTAGCACTTTCTTTATTTATTAATTTTATTGCCGAATTTTGAATATTTTGGAATTTTCTAATATTAGTTTTGCAAGTTAGACCCCAGCTAGTTATTCCATACCTTATTACCGATTCCGCTAAAGATTGATATATAGTTCTCAACCTCTTACATACCTTATTTACTTGAATATCCCATTTGAAAAATGTATCTATGGTAATACCAAGATATACGTATTCATTAACTAATTCAATTTTTTCACAATTACACGATGCATTAATTCCGGAATGCAAGTAATCAAAATTATGGGAAATAATATCATTGAAAGATTTGGCAGATACTTCGTGGTGCAACATTATAATTCAAAATATGTTTTACTTTACTTTGTAGTACACACACAATATGAGCTATTAAATTACAACTATAGTTTCGAGAGGAGCAGTCCCTCTCGTCATCAGGTATAGATAATACTAACTTAAATACAAAATTTATCAATCTAATTGGGTAGGTCAGGGGGTCAGGGGGGCGCGCGGCCGGGAAGTGTATTTTTTTCGCCGAACAGCTCTAGGAGTGGTGAAGTGGACTGATATGTTATACTATTTATTAATGTGTTTCCAGAATTAAATTTTTTTAGGATTTCAACGGTTTCCAAACTATTCATTATCCATCGTCTATGAGGAACCGAGTGGAGTAATTTCATCAGCCTACACAAAATGCTTAGCATACTTAAAGATTTTAGACATAGTAGATACATAAATAATATACATTAGTGGACCAAGAATAGATCCCTGGGGCACCCCAGTATTCGTAAATTTTGGATTACTAAATGTGTCATTAATTTTTACTAAAATTTCTCTATTTGTTAAGTAATCCACTAGGACTTCAATTAAATTTCCACCTATGCCAATGCTTCTCATGCGCCTGAGGAAGCGCTGTTGGAATAGTTCCAGACTGCGAATATGTATTTTAAGAAGTACCCGTGTTTCCGAGTCATCCAAATTATACTAATTTCGTATTCTGTCTATCCGTCCGTCCGTCCGTCGTAACTTCGTTTAACGTCCGTAACATATTTAAAGTAATTTTTTTTCTTAACGGTAGTTTATTTTTTTTATATAAATAAATAAATACTTAATCCGTCATTTTTGACGGATTGCAGCTATTGTGATTATATAGGCCTTGTATACGAATATTTTTATATGCTGTGGTAGGTTGCGGTTCAAGAAGATGTTCAGTGTCATTAACATCCAGTTTGGTAGTGTATAATATATACACTAATAATAATATATAATATATACACTGTTGTCTTTGAAGTCTGTTTGAGTGTGTGTATTTACGGTTCCTAATAAAGGTATGTAGTAAATACCCTATTTTATAGTTGAAATATATATATTCTAATTTTTAATTTTATTTTGTGTATATTCCATCATTTTATGTAAAAAGCTAGTCAGTTTAAAAATAATTTAAAAATACTATTAAACAAGTTTTTTTAAAAAGGTAATTAGTAATGACTATTGATTTTCTTCTCTTAAAAATGAAAAATATTTTAGATAAAAAATAATTGTTTCGTTTCTGAAATGAATAGTTATAAACACATATCAGTATCTCTGTCAGATTTATTGCATGTAAATGTTATTTGAATTACCATAAAGCGTGCTGATTTATAAGAACCAGTTTTTTCTTTCAAAAATTACATTACCATTCATCATGCTTCCCTCTCCCCGTGTTACTATTCTTTTTGATTAAGGTTTAGTATTGTTTCATTTCATTATTATAGAATTGCTATTAATACCTGCGGGTACTAATAAATAAATTGATTTATCCTTTCTTTTGCATCCAAGAGACAGTGAATTGGTTTTGTGTGGGCACCTCGCCACACCGCACACGTGCCTTAGCATTGCCTATGCTCTCTACTGCCCTGCGTATGAGATTAACCGTTATAGTAGTGAAATAAAGTCGATCTGGATAGTGAAAGTGCAGGGCCGATATGGGAGATTTTGCTCACGAAAAGGCCCTGGGTCTGTGGTGGATCCTACTTCACTGTGCTATCCTTTCCTCACGCTACCCTTCCCCCATACTACCCTTTTACCGCGCAACTACTCGAATTAAATACTAAAAAAAACACAAAGAAAATGTTATTTGTTTGCGCCAATTACTTACTATCAATGGCGACCAACATTAATGGCCGAATTAATAACAAAGTAATTATTTTTCCTAATTGAAAGGCTTTTTGTTATTTGTAATAATAATAAGGTATATTTGATGGCTTTCGAAGATAATTTAAGAGTATAGAATAATAATTCGTAACGACAACATCATGAATGTGAACGGCGAACGCGATATCCAAATTTATGAAAACAAACTGTCCTTTTTTAAAGATAATACATTTTATTCTTCTAATAATCGAGATGGATCTCAAAAACAAGATATAACATATGCTTTAATGCCTTTACACAACATTTCCATGCTATTGGGCATTCAGAAGATTTCTTTTCAAAATGATACATTAACAACGTTGAATATTAAAGCTAAAGTGTATCCTTTCGTGATTTTGTCCTTTCTTTGTATAATATTTATTTACGCAACATCCGAATACGTGAGTTCCGAAGCAGAACTGAAAATTAAAATCACACATGAGTGTATTATAATAATTATTCTTCTCGTATTATTTGTTGTGTCCGTAGTTTCATTACTTTTTAAAAATATTAACTACAACGTAAAAATTGTACAAAATATTCGCTATATAGACGAAAAATTGAAAATTCCCGCTGCTTGGTACAAGAAAACCCGTGCAAACCTTTACATTGTCCTCTTTACATGGGCCATCTGCCTTGTGATTCTGTTTTGTATTGAAAATGCCATCTCAGTTCCAAGTAGTAAAAAACTTTACTTTGTTTTCGCGTTTTTGATGATCGAAGAAAATATTCTTCTTTTTCAATACATGTTTGAAATTTGGGTTATCAGATGTCGCTTGCAGACTCTGTCGACTCAAATCATTCAACTAGTTTTGCCTGGACTGCACCAATGTGATAATATAAATGTGGATTTACCACATCAGGAAGAAGACAATAAAGATAAAAAGGAAAATTTTGAAAAAGAAATACGGAGGTTGATGTCAGTTTACGATAAGCTGGCAGATAATGTTACTGGGATTAATTCTGCTTACGGCATACAGGTGAGAATTTTTGATAATATTTTTATGAGATAGGATATTCAAATAAAATTTATTTAATCAAACATGATAATTTCGTTGTCTGTCCGTCCGTCCGCATGTCTATCCCCATAACTTCGTGTAACGTCCGTTATTTCGTTCGAATTCACGGCCGGAGATAGGGCTTGAACCCCGGTCTACCAAACTCGAACCGTCCGTTTCACGCATGTTGCCACGGCCACCTCTCCGCACGCCACGGAACGCAAAAAGATGTTATAAATATATACTAGGGCTTGGCAAATACACAAACCAATGATCCATCATTTTTGACGGCATGCAGCTTGTCTTAAATAAATACCGAAGTAACAAAAAGGGACAGAAAGAAACCAAAAGAAAAAATATAGTATACTTATTTGGTATGTAATAGATTTTATCAGCCATTGAATGATACTAACATTTTGTTGTGAATTCATCATTGTATTGTCGAGGCAAAATATTGTAAGATATATCGAATAAATTACACAAACGCTAAACTCGAAAACAAATTGCTACCGTTCCCTCAAGAACTCAAAAATTGTTCACAAAGAACTCAAAGATCTCGTCGTTTTCCCGTGAGTGTAAGCGGAGAAGACAGAGCGGGACCATCTTCCAGTATCTGGTTAATCTGGTCGTACCACATCTTACGCGGTATTTGTGCCACATCTTCCGTGGTTTTCATATGTTTTGTATGCTTTTAATTGATTACATAATCAATATGTGCATGTAGTAAATATCTTAATTCATACATTAAACTATATAAAACACATAACATCAATATTCCTAGCTTTTGGGTTCCAGTTGATATGACATAAGCTTCTCATATCAAAAATGGCTGATTCCCGGTGAAGGAAATATATTTATGTAATTTTCTCAAGCCTGTGTGTTTTCGTGAAGGATTTCTCACAGTTATGTGGCCTCGTAGTCTGCTGTAATGTTTAAAAAGAATAATATTAAATAAGAAAATAAGTACAGAAAACACCGCCTTTGGCGTGTATTTACGCTCCCTTCCGCCGACACCTGGCAGCCGTAGCTCCGCCCCCGAGGGTGCAACCAACCCCCACTTCATCAAATATGGTTTTCGGGGCCGTATGTCATTGTTTGGAATATTATATTTAGGCTCTTTTTTAATATTTCAAATTGAAAAACGATAACAAATACAACTCATGTTGTAATTAAGTAATTATAATTCATTAAAAATTTTCACGAAACTGTACTCTACCCATAAATCTCAAATCATAGATTAAAATATGATTCTTAACGGCTGTTAAAACTCTAAATCATTTTTAATCATTTTATTGATATTTATCTGAGTATAAAAATATGCTAAAAAATATTCATTGAACTGTCAAAAAATCTCTTATTATATGGTTTTATTCTATTTTAGATACTTCTCATCATAGCATATAGATTTTTATCACTAATATCGATGGAATACTGGATTATAACTATGGATTTGATTACAGTGGCATCAGTTAGTATTTATTATTCAAAATTTGTATTTATCGAAATATCAACCTTATCGAGAATCAATACAAAAACTTTTGACTCCTTTCAGGGCTGCCTCTTGTGGATAGATATCAGCATTTGGTTTATACATTACGTGGTGGTTTTCAGTGCCTTAGTCATTATCGCTGAAAGTATTTTAACCGAACAGCGCGGAATAATAATAAATGTGAATAAATTGAAAATATACGAAATTGGTAAGTCATAACACTATTTATTTTTTTATGTCTATTTAAGTTAAATATAATTTATTTTTTCAATAGATTCAGCAAAATTGTAGATTGAAATTTTTAAATATCGATTGCTTTTATTAGTATAAATCTTCTTATATTTGTTATCTATTCCACCTACATGTTTCGGAATAACCTTCTATTTTTACCGTCTATTTTTTTTTACGCTTCAACAGGCCAGGGGGCCCAATAACAGAAGCGAAATACATCACAAAACACCCAGGCTTGAGTATATCACATAGATTAAAATTGTGACCTCACCGGGAATCGAACCCGGAACTCTCGGTGTGGAAAGTCAGTGTCACCCTGACGATGGAAAGGTTTTTCAGAAATTTGTAGGTGTAATTAATAAAAAATCTAAGTAGATATATACAAATAATATTATTTATATATAAAAAATTTACTTGGACTGTGCCTGTCTCACTAGAAATATCTGTGTTGAGACAGGCAAATTACTATTGTTAGAAAGACTTCCAGCATCACTTAACTATTTTACCTTAGCACTACTCAAAAAATGAAATTAAGTCATCATCATCAAATCAACTCTGACCAGTTATTCATTGCAACTGTTCTCCTCGTCCTCCACCTTCTACCTGACTTAAACCTCTTCATCCTTTTTCCTCACCGTTATTCATTTTTAACTATCAACAGTCTTAAAGTAACTCATTTCTTCTTATATTTTTCGTATTTTTGTTTTTGTTTTTCTTGTTTTCTCGCTTGTCATTATTTTACTTTAATATTTTTTGCTTCTCACAGTAAATTAACTTTAAATTACATGAAAAAAATATTTTGAAAAAACGCTTATATTCAAATGTAGTTAGTTACTTAGTAAAAAGTAGAAAAATAAATTTTCGGCCACAAAATTTTTGCCTTTCTCTCTAAATAAAAAGTGGGCGCATACGATGTTGACATCGATTACAGAATACTGTTTTTGATTCAGGGAAAACGCCCACGCTTTTATTTGAAGTGAAGTAAAAAATTTTCGACTGAAAATAATTTTTTTACCTTTTAGTAGATTTATTAAATACAAGCGTGATATTTAAAAAATATTTTTTTCATGTAAAAGTTTTTTACTTTTAAATCTTAGGCCTGAATTCAAAAGGTACGCTTTAAAAGCGTAATTTTCAGTACAAAATAATACTCTTAAGGCGTACTTTAACCATTAAATCATGTAAATATTGACTCTGAATTCGGGATTTAATATTAGCCAATGTACAAAATCACTTTGGTAGAAAACTAGCGCCTTTTTTTGGTGAGCTCATTAAATAATTTCCCATATAAAGCTTTGATTAATTAATCACGATGGCTTAATTGATAAATTAGTAAATCTGATAATTAATTTATATATTTTCATCGAGAATACGTCTGTACGCAAAATTTTACCTCGATTGGACATTGAAAAGTGGGTTAAATATCGATTATAAGATTCCGATTTTGTACATACTTTTCTACGCCTTAAACATCTATGAATCATTGCAGAATAAATAGTATACCGCAACCTATGACAGACAGGACTCCAAAAGTTTCGTGCTGTAAAATACAATTGGTATCAATGCATTCCCCAGCACTAGTATGAAATTTGTTTAACTCACCACAGCATGAAAATTATAAATACACTAGCTGTTAGATTTTTTGGATCACAAGAACCAATTCAAAAATTAAAGTTCTTAATAACTATGAAGAGATCAGTGATTTTTTCTATCTAATATTTCTCGACTCAAAAATGAAGGACGCAATGTTGAGATCTGATTATAATTCGTATGACAAAGTCTGCTTTGCCGAAACTGACTAAAATTTGGGCAAACCTATGGTTATCCGGGGCCGATAGTGTAAACTTACCGTAAAGCGGGTCGAACAATTGAGAGTTTTCTCAATACACCCTATAAGCGGGACCAAAAATAAAGAGAACGTGAACTTTTAACAATATTTTTATTCTGTGAACAGAATTACTGGATTTGTCCACTGCTGGGATTATTACTTAATAACGATGAATTATAGGAATCTCGCAGAGACGAAGCTATTTATATGAGAAACGTATATGGAAGTCTTTAATATGATGGCCCAGAAAACCTGTGTATACTGTTTCATGAGAAGGACTACAGATGTCCCTTAAATAGATAAATAAAAGGTTTCGTTTTCGAAAATATAATATGTATATAACATTAAAAAAATTGATAACGTGTTGACGTTATAACGATGAAAGAGGTGAACATAAGAGATATCACTTAAGCCAGTTCGTACAGGTTGTAAGCCCAGGGTTATCGTATAAAAGTCCATATACGCTTCTAAAATATATAAGAACATGATTTATTTGAAACGAAATGAGAAAATTCAATGAATAAAACATGTTTTATTAATATTCTTACATATTACATTCATTGCATATTCAGGGAACTCTTCGACCCAAAGATTCTTTTTCCATTTTTCAATAGGGCTTAGGTTTAATAATACACCACTGATTAAAATTAATTTTAAATTTTTTTTTTCCATCATTTCTTTCATTAGTGCGAGCACTTTAAAATGCTGACTGACTTTGATGATTTTCAATGTTACCTGCTACGCGATGCCTATTGGAGATCTTTCAATGCTATTCATTCCAATATTCTCTGTGATTTCAGATAAAGATAGACTTTATCGATTGTCTTCACTGGAGCATCAGATAATATACAGACCGATGGAATTAACAGCGTGCAGACTTTTCAACATAAACGCCCCTCTTCTTTCTAGCTTCATTGGAGCGGTTGTCTCGTATATCATCATTGTGTATCAATTTAATTAATTCAAAGGAGAATGACAGCGATGAAATAGTACCTTATTTATATAATTATTAAACTTAACTCGGAACATGTATGAACAAAATCATCTTTATAAAAAAAGTTACCGTAATTGTCTTTATTTTAAAGATAAATATAAAACAAGTCAATAAACCTACTCAATAAATATTCAAAGAGTATAAAATTAAAATGTTTGCATCCTTAAACTCAGTTTTTCAATGGAATTTCGTAAAATAGATAATTTTAAGTAATTTCAAAAAGCTTGATCTAATTATTGAAAATCATTAAATATAAAATTAACGACAAATCTTTTATCAACGCTTATTTTTGCTCTGGTGACTAAATAGTTTTAAAATATTTATATTGTATATTTGATGTTTATTTTGTTAAGTTTTGTGGTTAGACATATTATTAATTTTAAAAAACTAATAGAACTTTTGTAAGCCACTTGTGTCAGTAGTAATATTTTTCTTGATTAATTAATTAATAAATCATTCAAATTTGGTTTTTAAAATTTTTTTTGGTTAATTTTTATTTTACTGATTGAAGACTTATTTAGGTATTTAATTAAAGCGGATATTTTATAGTAACCGCATTCATGTGTAGATTTCAAGGTATTATACGTTCTTGTAAAATCAAACCTAATTAATGTTTATTTTCAAGTTGCCTAACTAAACCCTAAATAAATCTTCCAAATGAGACAGCTCCAGACATTTCCCGATTTAAGTTTGCAAATTTTATTTGCAAATTCTGAATAGTTTTCTATAAACTCATTCGAACAACACATAATTTGAAAAATTGCATTATCTACTCGTAGGTATATTCTCTCGGAAATTTCACACGCTTATTATTGTATTATTCTTAATTCGTAGTAAATAACGCTGTTTCTATTACTTTGCTCACTTCTGATAAACATCGTTCAATGTTCGCACGTAGAAACCGTAGTATTCTTTATCGAAATTTCCCGTTTTCTATAAATGATTAATTGAATTACTTTGAAAGTGCTTCTATTTAGTTATTTATTACATTTATTACATTGTTTATTTACACCCTTGAGATTATAATTTCAGTTAATCACAGAAAAGGAGAAACTTCGTTAATTGAGCATAACCTAGAATTTTATAAACTGAGAAATCTTTAATGATGCCTAGGGGAAAAATAATCTTAATAGATAGGGGCTTCACCGAAAACATCTAATTATCTAAAGGGGTCGGTTGATAATGGCCTAGTAAGCCGAAATAGCTGTCATATTTAAAATGAGCTGTTAGCTGCGATTATAGACCGAAATAACATATGTTTGCTGCTATGATTCTTCTGCTCACTTCTTTGGAGACATTATTATGTGATTAGTGAGTCAAGGTAGACGAACTACTCCACGGACTCGAAAGAATAATTATTATTTATAGTGATGGACGTCAGGGTTTTTTTGGGGTACGTAGGGTGTGAAATGTGTCCGTGCATCTTTTAATAAGATGAAAAGTCTACTCTGTAATGACGACTTAAGCTTGAAGCTCAGACAGAGATTGATCAAATGCTATGTATGGTCAGTTCTACTTTACGGTGTTGAAGCATGGACGCCGAAGGTGACTACTCTAAAACGAGTAGAGGCATTAGAAATGTGAATACATCGTAAAATGTTAAGAATATCTTGGACTGACATGACTAGTAATGTTGAAGTTTTACGTAGAGCAAATACAAACAGACAGTTACTTAACATAGTAAAGCTCCGTAAAATTTCATATTTTGGTCATATAATGAGAGGCGAAAAATACTCCATCCTTCAGCTCGTCATGAAGGGGAAGATTGAGAGTCGCAGAGGGGTCGGAAGGAGGCGGCATTCCTGGCTTCGAAAGATCCGAGAGTGGACCGGGGTAAGAAGCGTGGAAGAGCTGTTCCGCACTGCCCTGGACAGGAAAACTTTCTCCCAGATGATCGCCTCGTCGGGGGGACCCGAAAGGGCACATGAAGAAGAAGGGTTTGAAAACAGGTATTTTGTTTTCTATATTAAAATCTGTAATAATTTTTTAATTTTTTCATCAAATTTATTTGGTAAATGTACAATCTTAAGAGTGACTGTATTCAATATAATATAATTAATACACATTTATATTACACGCTTACCCACTTTTAAATGAGAATTTATTCTTGTGTTTAAAAGTGGGGGCATTGTCATATATGTATATATCTATTGTTAATGTAATCGTTAGTGTAAAAGAATAGATTAAATAAATAAGATATAAACGAAGAAACATTAGATTAAGTTATAAAAATTAAGACATTAAATTAAGTAAGTTAGATATAAACAATACAAGAATACAAACATGTAAGACATTAGATTAAGTAAATAAACAAGGAAAGGTTAAATTAAGTTATAAAAATTAAAAATTAAAAAGGTATTGTAATAACATTTAAAAGTATGTATATATTGATTGTTTTTGGTAAGATTTTTTCATTGCGTTATTGTGATTGTTTTTGTAGAAGATTTTTCAATTTAGTTTTGAATTGAATTTACTATTATTATTTTAAAATATGTTTATTTTATTTTGGTCTTTTTACCGTTCCCCCGCGCTATTTTTTTCCATGCAACGTAACACTAAAAAGAAAACACGAAAAAAAATTTATTTGTTTGCGCCAATTATCAATGGCGACCAAGATTGACGGCCGTATTAATCACATAGTAATCACTGTGTCAAACTTAAAAGCTTTTTATTCGTTGTGATAATTCATGTTTATTTAATGATTATAGAAGATGACTTAAAAGTACAGAATACTGACAAAATCATAATCATTCCTAACTAAGACATCATGGACGTGTACGGCAAGCGCGAAATTAAAATTTATGAAAATAATCGGTCCTTTTTTAAAGACAATACAGTAAATTCTTCAAATAATCGAGATGAATCCCATAAACAGGATATTACTTATGCTTTTGCGCCTTTACACAATATTTCCAAGGTGTTGGGCATTCAGAAGTTTTCATTTCAAAGAGATTCGTTAACAAAGTTGACTAATAAATCTAAAGTTTATCCTATCGTGATTTCGTTCAATCTTTGTATAATGTTTGTTTATACAACAATCGAGTACGTGAATTCCGAAGCTGAGCTGAAGTTAATAATCATGCAGGAGTTTATAACAGCAATTCTTCTTGTATTATTTGTTTTCTCAATTGTTTCATTACTTTTTATAAATACACACTACAACGTGAAAATTGTACAAAATATTCGTTATATAGACGAAAAATTGCAAATTCCCGCTGCTTGGTACATGGAAACTCGTACAAAACTTTACATTGTCCTCTTCACATGCGCTGTCTACCTAGTGATTATGTTTTGTATTGAAATTTCTATTTCGGTTATAAGAAGTAAAAAACTTTACTTTATTTTCGCGTTGTTGATGATTGAAGAAAACATTTTTCTTTTTCAATGCATGTTTGAAATTTGGGTTATCAGATGTCGCTTGCAGGCTCTATCAACTCAAATTATTCAACTAGTCTTGCCTGGGCTGCACCAATGCGATAATATAAATGTGGATTTTTCACATCACAATTTAAATATTAAATACAATAATATGAATTCAACCGATATTTGTGAAAAAGCAAAAAAGCGATATTTCGAAAATGATATTCGAAGGTTGATGTCAGTTTACGATAAATTGGCAGATAATGTTATTATGATTAATTCAGCCTACGGCGTGCAGGTGAGGATTTATAATAATATTTTCATGAAATTAAATTAAAATATATATAATCTTAAGTTAATACTGAAGAAATAAATATACTTGTAAGATTTATAAGAATGAATAACAATGACATTTTACTATTTAATTTTATATATATATATATATATATATATTTATATTAGTGAACTCTTTATGGTATGTTGAGGTAAAATATTCAAAGATATGTCAAATAAATTGTACAAATGCAAAACTTGATAAAAAAATGAAGTGTTTACTAAATAACAAGAAAATATTTCAAATTTGAGTAAAGAAGCCCTAATTTACTTCCAAAAATCTCAAATCACAAATACAAGATTTTAAATCACTGTGAAAACGTAAAATAATTTTTTATAATAATATCTACTAATATTTAGCCGTGTATAAAAATATGCCTAAAATATTCATTCAACCATCCATTGCCTCTTGTATATAAAATTTCTTATCATATATTTCATTATATTTTAG
>JADDOH010007661.1:0-41767 GCA_016648135.1 Agrypnia vestita
GACCAATGAGCGCGCGTGATGGAAAAATCATATAATTTATAGCTTATAAACAATGAAATCTGACAGCCGTTTATTCAATGATATAATTGTGTTTTTTATAAAACAAATTTTTGAGAATTACGACGCTTAAGCGATAATTTTTTTAATAGAATGAAAGATTGGAAAATTGATTGAAATCAAAAACCTTCTATCACCTAAAAAATATTACATTTGGGCATTGACAGACTGGCTTCAGAAATGTCAGTCTACAAACTACAAACATGTTGTGTATTGTTGATATTCAATATGTAATATGTCGAGATATATTTGACTTATAAAAAATCGATATTATATATTCGTGGGCACGTTAAGGGGGGGGTAAGGTTTTTAACTTTTTTTTTGCATTTTATTTTTAATTTTTTAAATGAATGTATAACATCGCAAGAATATTGTGTCAAAATTTCAAGTCAATCGGAGCAAAATTGACGAAATTGTGAACATTTGAGCAATATCAGACTGATTTTCTATACCTGCTCGGGCAGCTGAGAGACGCGCTCACCTGAGGACTGCCGGACGTGCTATTGTATTAGAAGAGTTTGCGTAGACAAGGACAAAAAGATGCTGATGACTAAAGCTCTTTGCTGTGTGAACATGGCATCGACGATTATGTGTAAGTATAAAATAAGTGTTGAGTTTTATTTTGAATTTTACAGTGTGCAAAGCTTTAAAACGTTTTCCCCACATCTCACGTTTTCAAAGTCGGTGTCCATCATAACTTCAAAACTACTGCACCGATCCTTTTGAAATTTTGAACACTATTTCTGTACATAATTTACGAGGTAACGCTGTCGAGTTTTATTCAAATTTGTTATTAATTTTTATTTTTTAATAACAAATTAGTCGATATTTTTGGCAAAAAATCGCGTTTTTCCCTTCAAAGTGTTCCAAAAAAATTTAAAAATGAAATTTCAAAAAACCCTCCCAGCGTTACCTGGGAAAACCTATTATCTAACGAATGAACTTTGATTTTTTGATTTTAGATGATCTAGCACCAAGTTATGATGGACACCGCAATTCTACTTTTTTCCGAGACACGTCCGAATAATAGCTGCCATTGCCGTATTTTTTAATATTTCGTCTTGAAAATTTTACACAATATTTTTCAAATGTCATACTTTAATGCACCATTGGTTTTAATAAATAGATTTCAACTGTGTCGTCACAAAAAAATCACAAAAACATGCCTTTTTTTGTACGAATTAACCTTACCCCCCTTAAGGTACCTTCCCAAACTCGTATTAAATACATTAATGGTGTAAGGCCGGGAAAGCGCGCGCAATTCCATTTGACCAACAAATTTTGACAAATTAAATTGAAATATTTGACCAGAAAAAATCACAGAAAATGAAACATTTGTCCACCAAATTCGCCGATATCATAGTACACTGTTTTATCGATAGGATCAAAATTATTTACCGACTTCTTCAATATAAAAGTACATACACTGTTTTATCGACATTGCCAAAATTCAATGACAGTGCGGCAAAATTCAATAATAAAGAAATGCATTTTGTTTACTTGCATTTACTAATTAATAAATATATAGATAGCTATTAGCTTTTTTAAATTTTGAGTTTTCTTTTTGTCTCTGCTCAATTAATATTTTTAATTTTGATTAAATAAAAGAAAAAATATTTTTTTTTAAGTTTAAAACTTTGACAACAGATAGAATTAAATTACAACATTTATTCTGTTTTAACAGCTACTGTGGAAATTTAAAATGCCCCAATTTACAAATACACCAACTAATAGACTGACGGCATTTCACTAAGACTCAGTGTTTCGACATGGTATTACAAGCCAATAGTTAACCACAACATCAACACATCAGCTCTGATGATGGGACCTGGAAGGGGATCCAAAACGTCGGCCAGAAATATCGTAGAAACACGGCAGATTACCCCAGAAAAGTAAACCAGAAGATTCTGACCATTAATTTAAAACAGAAGAACATTTTTAATTTAAGGTAAAGTTTGAAAAATCTAACGCTAAGGTTCATTGAACATCCAGGCAAAAAATGAACCAGATTACATATTTACAAAATATATTTAAAAATAAATTATCAGTAAAATAATTCACGTTATCAACTGACGGAAAACAACCGGACTCGCTTGTTGCACATACAAGGCCCACCATCCAGCTCGTTTATTCCGGCTAATGTCGGAAAAATCAGAAAATGCAGAATGAGCCAGCAGCTACTTTGGGATTTAAAATAAATAAAAACACTTTACTTTGTATTAAACCACGATTTATTGTCGTGCCAACCGGTTTCGCTTAAACTTAAGCTTCATCAGGGCAACTTAATAACTAACACGACAGTAAATCGTGGTTTAATACAAAGTAAAGTGTTTTTATTTATTTTAATATGTCAAACCACAAAGTTATTGCTTTCACCAAAGTATAAAATAAATAAGTTCAGGGCAACACAATGCAGCTCTGTGTAGCCCTGAACTTTTTATTATTTTTTTTTTCGCACAGAGTGTACGATGACAAACGTCTCGCCATCATCGCACGCGGGTCGGATATTAGAAAGAAAGATTTTCCTTTCCAATCGCCGCCGATTAATGATTGACAGTAAATGACACCCGAGATGGGCCAAAGCTAACTGCGACACAGTGGACAAATTGCACTTGCGGTTTCCTGGTAAGTCGGGTGCCGCTTCAATCGAGATTCTCCTGGCTTCGTCGAATCCGGAACAGTTGGTGTGTCTCTTCCGGAAGGCTAAATTAAACTGATGTTGAACACACACGAAGCGGAATGTCCGTTCTCACCGAAAAAACGACATCTGACACGCATTTCAACTGTCACTGCGCGGATTTTTAAAATTCGAATCCTGGCTAGCGATTGGCGCAGAACACATGGGGCGCCAGCCCAACCAATCAAATCGTGGCGCGGCCCGTGCACGGCGATTACGAAACACAGAGTGTATTCAGAATATAATTTGATGATTAGGTGATTTATTTTGGTGAATATAAACCGCCTCACATTTTGAAGTATTTTCTACAGTTATATAGAAAAAAAAAGGAGAAAGAAAAAATAGCGAGATGGACATTATAAAAGAAAACATAATATAAAAACATAAAAAGCAGAAAGCATATGCATTGTAGGAAAACATAAAATGTTAGGAATATTAAAGAATTAAGGTTGTTATTACGGTCGTTAGACGTATTTAACTGTAAATAGTTGCGGATATTTTAATCGAACAGTATGTTTTTTCGAGAAACGATTCTCGACGTTTCGTTGAACGCTTATTCAACGTCATCAGGAGGACGACCTTTACCCACGGAGGTAGAGGGCGGACTGATTACTGCTTTCGTGGCCGTAAATTATATGCACTTTGTCGTGGAGTGTTATCTTTTACATTACCTAACATACGTGAGATGGAACTATAGGAGCTGAAAATAGTTTTTATGTTCAATTTCAGCAACACCCGAATGATTTTGTCAGTAAGATCTCTGACGTAAGGTAATTATGTTTTGTTCCTAGGTACATCACATATACTGATCCTTACACGAGGAGAGTATCCACTTGCCATGATTTCGTCTTGCACTATTTTCTTTTTCGATGACGCTGAATAAGACTTCAGCGAAACGTCGAGATATTCTACTTAGTAAATTATACGGTTCGTATAAAATATTCGTTTTATTTAACACATAAATATTTACAACGACCGTAATAATAACATTAAGTTTAATGTTTCTACGACAGTGATTTGTATACTTTATTGTTGATATAAACACCGATTGTTTTTTATTGCAGATGCAGCAGCCAGACAGAGAAAAACACAAACTAATTCTCTTTTATTATTGTAGATAGACAGCTGACAGCTATACGTCACATGCTTTTTAATATATCATATTCGCTTTAAGCTGTTTACTGGCAAAGTTAGTAAAATTAAAAATTTAACAGTGAATCATGTTTCTGTATCTACTAACATTTGTGCTGGCGTATATTTTGCGTAAGTGAACACCATTTAGTTGTTGTACGATATAATGCGTAAAATTATGCTTTGAATAACCTAATCCAAGCTAGCCAAGGAAAATCAAATATCCCATTTTCAATGTTTCCGTTGAAAGTTACACTCAATACTACAGTGCCTAGTTCGCGAACTTTATGTAAATAATTGTTTTTTGTATTTATTTATATTAGCAGTTACACAATCCATTTATTTGTTTTTAAACCGTAATTCAGATAGGACGCTGATGTCAAATTAATTACCTGAATACGATTTTTCATCAAAAGCCATCAAATTAGTTTTCAGTGTGCCATAACAGTGCTTTTTGATAGAAAGAGTGAGGATGACAACGAAAGAAAAAGTGTGGGATGTACAAGGAGCATTCATGAGTGGAAGAGGATGCGTGGACCAGATTTCCTCACCGCGCCAGATAACGGAAAAGTTTTTGGCAAATTCAAAAACTATGTTGGACCTTTGTGGACCTCCAAAAAGCTATGACAGAGTGGTGAGACGTAAGCTATGGAAGATTTTGTCTAAATACGGGGCAGAGAGTATGCCCTTACAGGCGATTGCATTCCTGTACGAGCTTCCATACATATTTTCCCATATAAATAGCTTCATCTCCGTGAAACGTCTATAATTTATCTCGACTCACAAAAATTTCTCACTAGTTAATATTTTTGTCGGTTCTATAAATGTGATATTGTTTTTTTCGTTGTATTGGCGACTCGAGTAACCTCGAACGATTTGTTGGCGACGTGGAATGATCGCTGTATCAATAGACATTTTCTCAAAGAAATATCTTTGAGAAAAATGCCGATAAAATTAATTACTTCCGATTATTCGTTAAATAATAAAATGCTGTTCTACGATAACTTTAAAAGGAAGCAACGTTTCCCAACTCACAGGAAGCATATTAAGTGCGTCATTTTGAATCTTTACGCTGTTTAACATTATTTTAGTATAGTTAACAATGTTCTCTTTTAATTCTATTTTATGAGACAAAGCATAACATAGCAATATAGAATATTTGAATACGAATCTGTCACAATAATTTGAGTGTGGACAATAGTTGATTTTATTTATATTTTTTAACAAACGGACCATCAACAGATCATTACTGACTTCTTCTTCAAACACAGCAAAATTATTTTGTGGTGACATTATAATTATAATTTATAGAAATAAACTTTGTATAAAAAATGTCCTTAGGTTTTCACGGCCGTTCAGAATCTTCTGTGAATATTTTTCTGGGATATTCTGCCGTGTATATGTGACCTCTCTGGCCAACGTTTCGGATCCCGATGGTCCCTGCAATGGGATCCGAACCGTTGGCCAGAGAGGTCACATATACACGGCAGAATATCCCAGAAAACTATACACAGAAAAAACTTTGTATACACCACTTTTTTAATTATTGAAAAAATTTCAAAATGTTTCAAAGCCAATGGCTTCTTCATCAGGCATCAATATTTAAAAAATATATTTTGATTTTCTATACTTCGATTTTTGAATTTAATTTTGTTATCCTGAGGAAGAAGCCATTGGCTTTGAAACATGTTGAAATTTTTTCAATAATAAAAAAAGTGGTGTAAACAAAGTTTATTTCTATAAATTATGATCATCACTGACCGTAATAGATGGTCCTACAGTGACATTAGAGTACAAATTATAAATATTTTTTGAACATTTTGAATATGGTAAAATAACACGATAGACTTATTATGGTAAATTAATAATAATTAATGTTAAATAAATAAAAATAACTCTGTTTAACACCACTTATATTTATTTTCAAATCCAACCAAGTTTTGCTACGAGCGTAGCAAATTTCAGGGAGAATTTTAATTGCTTGAAACGTGGTTGGATTTGAAAATAAATATAAGTGGTGTTTAAGTAAGTTAGTTTTATTTATTTAATTATAATGTCTCACCACCAAGTGTTTGCTTCCTTCGAAAATAATTAATGTCTTATCGATAAAATAAATTGTAAATAATACTTAGAACAAAATAAAGACTGTCGCAAATCAATAAATCCAATTTTGGAATGAGTTTCAGATTAACGATACACTTTTTATGATAAATTAGTAAAGAATAATGTATTGATGATAAAATAAAATAAAATTTCAATCACTTTAATAAATAATACTATACTACAATACTACAATATTTAAAAATAAATACGAGTATCTTTAAAGTGGCCTTGATAGTCAAGTGGGCTGGCTTTTCATAGCGCAGGCTCCGAGTTCGATTTCTGGTGAGGTTAAAAAATCTTCTACGTGATTTTATCAACCCCGGCAGTTTTTGTGATGTGTTTGTAATTGGATCGCATGACCTGTTTTACCTTGAAAATTTAAAGAATTATAATAAAATTAAAATATTTAAACATATTGTAAAGTAGCTGTAATTAACCAAATAAATTCTTTAAAAAATAGTGTTTATAAATTGATTTGTAATGATTGTAAATATTTTTATATAGGAAAAACGTATAGAAATTTTTATATTAGAGTTAAGGAACACTAAAATTGTTTAAGTAGAAATAATTATTCCGTATTTTCGGATATTTTTTTTTATATATTAATAAGGGTTTACAAATTTTAAATACAAATTTTACAGGATTACTGTTAGATAAATTAAAAATTTTGGAAATAAGAAGTTTTAAAAGTAAATTTAATATTATAAATAACCAAGTCCTTTTTACAAATCTTCTTAATTTGTTTTCATGAAAGTACTTAATTATTAATTTGGCCATATTCTGAACTAAGAAATCGAAGAAACGTCAGACGCAGAGTTACTAGTTGAGTGGTTGATACAAAGTTGTTTATTTAATTAAAATATATAAAATATTTGTCCTTGAAATTATCTAACAGTTATTATGAACGAATATTATTAGCGGCCAATGTGTTATGTTCCTCGCCTCTTAAATATTGCTGTTCACAGAGGTCACGCTGTTTGAGATAACAAAATGGGCGTCGAGAAGATTTATAAATTTAAATTGCAGCCGCCAAACAGTAACGTGTTTTGAAGGAATCGCTAAACAGTCTTCAAAACCACGACCGGCGAATAATATTGAATCCATGTAGTGTGACAACTTCTTCTTCAATCGCTCTACAGCTCATATCGAGCCTTGGTCGCCATCTCGTTTCGTAATCTTGACTTTTTAAGAGCTTACCCTGGACCGTTATTAGAGCAAAAGCTTCCATATCCTACTCAATCGTCGCCAGGTTGACATTTTTTTCAACTACAATGCAGGACCATGCTCCCTCGCTCGGGTCGTATAAACCTTTGCGAGGGGGCACAGCCGCAAATTCAAACATTCACTTTTATTATTACACAATTATCTTTATTAACATCATAAACATCAGAGTATATATAAATAACAATATTTTAACAAAGTAACAACATAATAAAACAATAAAAATAAGGATTTCAAATGACAACTCCCACGGCGGCGGCAGCGGGTGTCGGTTGCAGTTGAGAGAAAATGAAATAATAATTCATGAAAATAAAATAAATAAAAAGATCGCCCCCAATTTGGGGAAAACATAAAGAAAAGGGGACATCACGGAAATTAAAACAAAGAAAAAGGCGACTTGCAGCCACGAAGCCAAGACCGGCAGACATCGACCTTCGACCAAAAGCAGCATCCAGCGGGGGGAGACTCTCCCACCGCAGCTATCATATAAGCCCCGTAAGATCTCCCATCGGGAGTCCCACACATTGGTAAAGCTACGAAAGCATCCGAAATTCCTTTCGCTACTGAACAGGATGTCGTTCGCTGGCCGGCGTCCTGTCAGAATCAGACCATTCTCAATTAGACCATCTAACATATCCTCTCTCGCATCATTCAGAACCACACATTCCCAGAGGATATGTTCCGGCGTCTGGGCCACACGGCCGCATACACACCACGGGTCAGCAGAGAGTGTAAGATCGAAAAGCTTCGACTTGAACTGCACCGTATAATGGTCCAGCGTCGGAAAATATCCTCTGCCCTCATCCTTCACGGCCACCCTCGGGAAGAAGGAGTATGTCCATCTTCCGGTTGTGGCCGTGTCCCATCTTTCTTGCCAAATCACATATGAAATTTATCTCAGTCTCAGACCCAATGCCCCTAACTGCTCTATGTCCGAAGGCCTGATGATCCTGCTAAAGTAGCAGAACTCCAGGCCCCGTCTCAGTTTGTACTTTTACGTTTGTACTTCAAACTGAGACTTTTTAAGAGGAGGGGTGTTTGGCCTCTTGCTCAACCCCCTACAAGGTTTTTCCTTCCCTCAGCTAGTGGTTTCCGGTTTTGTGGCGCCGGACCCTCCCCACTCACCCTCTGCCTATCTGCCCTATCACCCTAGTGGTCACATTGCCCCGGGCTCGCTGGCCCTAAGAGACCGCTCATGGACGCTGGGGAGTAGGACTGTGAATGGTACCTGCCGCTTACCCAGGACCGTTTTATGAGCAAAAGCTCCCATATCGGTCGTCTTCGGGCGAGGCGTTCGAAACCCATTCATGGTCCACCCACAGTACTCATCAACCTTTATTTATTAGAAATCAAGAAAACATACATAAAATATATACACAAGAGAATATAATAAGTACAAAAAGAATCCATAAAATGCGCAGTGAAATATAAAAGAGTACAAAAGAGAAAAAGAAAAGAAAATAAGTAGTGATAAAAAAAGGGTAGGTACACAAAGGATCCTTAAAAATAAATAAAATTAAAATTTATATAAAAGAACACAGAAGTAAAGGAACAAAAGGAATGCATAAAGCACATTAAATACATAAGAGTACATAAAGCATATATGAATAATTATTTGTTACGGGAGAAAGGTTTATTGCACGGCAGTGGATAGGGTGCAGCGACTCTACACCTCTCCCATAAGCGGAGAGTCCAAGGCTTCGAAAAGCTTCGACCTGAACTCTCGTGTCCATAGAGCACCTGCACCGTGTAGTGATCCAGAACCGGAAAATACCCCCTACCCTTATCCTACACAGCCAGCCGCAGGGAGTAGGACTTTTGGCAGTGTTGCTGATGAAATGCAGTTGTGGTGCTACGCGGCATTTTACAGGTATTTATTAGTATTTTCCAGTAAAATAAGCACCACCGCGACCCTAACAAACATACTGAGCGTACTGAAAAAGGGTTTTGGGGAAGGTGTCGAGCGGGTTGCGGGATGAAAATTGTCTAGGCGTAAAGGGCCTTTTATTACCGCTCGGAGAGAAAGTTCGACGGCAAGTTAAAATGTACAATGAAACACGATGAAATGAAATGTAAAATATGTAAACAAGGGTGAAATTACATAGATATAGTATTTAAGTATATATATTTAGGTTATATATTTAGGATATAGTCGACTTCTATGTAGAGAGAACTCTCCCAACAGGAACGCAGTGCAGACTAACTGGTAGATGTCAGAAAAATGTCATTTTTTTCCCACGATTCTTATTTCTGCACGCCACGTACGAAACACTCCCCAAGGAAGCTTGAATTCCAAGCTATCAGCACATTCTTACTGTCAGCAAATACCCACGTGATTCCCCGGCGTTCACAGGACGTGGAGACGTTTGGTGTCGAGTTGTTGCTGATTAGGCGAAATGTGCTCAGCGGGCTTCCGTGTACCCCACAGGGCATATTAATCTTAAAATGAAGAGAAGTAGTTGTAGAAAAAGGAATTAGAACCGTAGGGAGATACGGTGATAGAGGACCCAAATGGATGCAGGGGATGCGAGGGAGAGAAGAGTGGTGATCATTAAGGGGTTATTATCTACACTATTATCCACATTTAAAATCCGTTTTATAATCATTGCTTTCGGCATACTCGTACATTGTTTAATATTTCTGATAAACATATTATATTTAAAATTTTAAAATGGCGGAGTTAGACGCTATTAATTATGTCGCCAGAGTTTGGGTGAAAATAGAAAGTTAATTAAGTTAAACGTATGCACATACGGACACATAAAAACACAAATACACACACTCACATTAACTTACTATTTGACACATTGTTTTTTTTATCGACCCGTGTCTTGCAAATATGCGTTTTCTTTTAATTGGCCCAGGGCTGTGTATATCAACAACTGTTTTTTTTTTAGATTACATGTATATGGCTGTAAATAAATAAAATGTAAAATAAAATATAGAACTTTACATGATAATGACAAATTTTCAAACTATAGATATATAAATAGGCATGATGACAGCGTTAAAGATTCAAAGAATAAGTGATTTTAGAGAAGAAAATATTTTGAAAGGATTCTAAAAAATGATCCAGTTTTAATACACACATTGAGATTTATAAGATTTTCAATAAAATAAAAGTATAAAATTCTGCATTCGGCCATTATTACCGAAACGACGGTCAGAGCGAATGACGTCACGCCTCTGTACCCGTCACCGTGTCTTTGTACTCTTTGTACTGTTGTCATAGACACAAAGCAATGCTTACTAGAGATGGAAATTTTAGTTCAGTTACCTGAACTGTCGTTCACCAGATCGTTCAGTCAAATGAACTGTTCACTTTAAATCGTTCAGCAGTTCTTTGAATTTTTGTTTTTCTTATCTAATTCACCTTTTGTAAAGTGTACTGTTCAATTACTAGGGATGGGTAAATGAAAAAATATACCGATGTATATTGAATAGACATTTTTCGATATATTTTTTCCAAAGATGTAACAAAGTTAAGGGGAAAAGGCTTTTGGCGACCAAAAAAGTCACCGTAAAAAATAAACATTTTAAAAAATCGCCACTTTTCCAAAATAAAATTTGGTGATTAAAAAACAAAAAAAGGTCGCTGGATGAAAAATATCGAAAAAGATACTAATTTGATGTACTACCCAAAAATGTTAGCAGAATTTTTAATGAATGAATTATTTTTCATCTACTTAACTAGTGAACCACCATTTCACTTAAGCGAACTGTACCGTTTGTTCGTTCAGTAAAGTGAACTGTTCTAAAATAACAGTTCGTTCACAAAGGCTTGACGTCAAGTATACGCCATGACAGCAGGGAGCGTTTTTGCGCGAAATTAAAAATAGGCAGACGAAAATGCAATTATTTACGTAAATACTTAGTTTATTACTGAAATAATGTTATTTTCGGTAATAATGGACGTGTACCTACATTATAGAAGATTATTTCAAAATCTGCCATCACGTCTATTACATACAATATAACTATCAAAAATTTTATTGATGTTGTGTGATTGCTCTTGATTGGAATGTTACATTGTGTAAAATGGTCTCTGTAAGCCTTGTGGACACCCAATAAAGATTTCCATATACAGGGAGTAACAGATCTAGTCCGCAATACTTTGCATGTGGATTCCTGCCTTGTGTTGATTATGAGTCGAAAATGTTCAAGCAACCATGACAATATCAAAGTTTGAATTTTTTCAATATTTCTGAATTTTTTTAACAAAACATTGAAGCATCATTACACTAACTTATATCGATCGCAAAAAATTCATTTGTTTCAATAAAAGTTAAATAAAATAATAAAAACCCTGAAGAAATTACAATTGGAATACGTTCCAAGGTTTTAGATTAGATATAAGTTACTGTAATGATATTCAAACGTTTTGCAAAAAATTAGTCAAAAATATTGAGGGAAAAAAATGCAATCTTTGATGTCGCATATCTCGTTAACTATTGATATTAGGTCATGGTTGCTTGAACTCATAATCAAGGCAGGAATCCACCTCTAAAGTTTTGTGGACTAGCTCCGTTTCACCTTGTATAAAACAGCCTCGTCTCTGTGAGACATCTATGATTCATCTTATGCCGCCTGCCCAAACCTTCCGTTTATTTTCCAGTGCCACAGAACATACAAACAGCGGCGACTACCGATCGGAGTGTTAGAAATGGCTACCGCTACATGTCAGAAACCAACTTGTACTACAGAGTGCACATCGTCGAAATGAATTGGACTGCGGCTATAGCCACGTGCAAGGCTGAAGGGGCTCAGCTGGCCACGCCGTTCACCAAGACTGAAGTCCAGGTCATGACGATGCTATTATCTTGCCAATCCTACTACACCTGGGTCGGCATCCACGACACGGAGACTGAGGGAACCTTCACCACCTTGAACGGTACATTTTTTTCATGATGAAGGAAATATTCGATCACGGAATGCGTGTAGCGTCGATGGTATTACTATTTTCACAAAAAGACTGCACTCCATTCTTAACTCTTAAAAGACTAAAAAATACTTTCGGGAACGGTGGTGCAACACAGTGTTACATGATTAAAAATCGACAAAGTTTTTAATATGTGGTAAAAAATATATATTTTCAATACTGATAAGACTATTTAAAGGTCCCTTTATATAATTATGTAAGGTAAACATACATATTTGCATTATTTTAGTAAATTGTCAAAAAATCACGGCATATCGAATTTGCGCGCGCTCACGCCGACGTATCATTACCAACTAAATTCAACGACGCGGCGACTGCAGTCCATCTTTGTCTAATATGTGTTACGCGACTCTACCGTGCTCTTTCGATATTTTTTTCTCTTTCATCGAAACCCAAGCAACCGCCATCTCTATCCTACATGAAATGTGTGATATTGTCGTGCTCTTTCTTGCTCGATTTAACTGCGACGTACAATATTCTGCTCTCTTTTACACACTGGCCGAAAATACGAGAGTAATGAATAAATATTTTTTAATTAAATAGTCTAAAAATCGTAACAGTTTAATTTAGTCATTTTGGTGTGAAGATGTCTATTCGATGATTACAAAAAATGTGACGTTAGTTATGTTAATTTTCGTAAATAAGGTAGATATTTCATATTTTCTATGACTTGTAGACCTACGTTACACCACCGGCACACAGGAGTTAATGCGGCAGCAAGAATAGTATATATCTCGCATATAACATCCCTTTTTCGTGAACTACATTGGCTTCATTTTCCTCAAAGAGTCGAGTTTAAGTTGTGTTGGTTAATGTACAAGGCGACACATAATATGGCGCCTCTGTATCTTCAAAAACTCTGCATTCCAGACTACTTAGTAGTATTGTAGACGCAGTATAATAGTAGACAGCAAACTCTGAGGTCAGCCAGTACTTCAGCTGCAGGAAGGGTTGTAGAACCGACCATCCATTACCAGAAGACTAACAGAACATGCCCTTGCGGTGGCAGGCCCAAAGGCGGGGAACTCTGTTCCCTAAAGAGAAACAGTGTTTAAAAAAAATTTAAAACACCATTTTGTAAAATCCTTTCCATTAAATTAAACACTAGTATAGGACTAAACAATATTAGTTTAAAGCGCCCTTGGAGTGATTTTTTTTTACGAAAATGGTGCTATAGAAATTATCCTTTTTTATTTATTATTATTAAGGTTCACACGTACCCAAGCGCGTAAAAACGTGCGTTTTTTTCGATTTTTTAGAGTATCCCAATAGGCATGATGACAGATTTTGAAATAGCCTTCTATAAATACACGTTTACTATTACCGAATTTACTATTATCTACTGAGATATATCTACTGAATAAACTTAGTTTTTAGCAAATAATTGCATTTTCATCTATCAATTTATAATTTCGCGTAAAAATTCTTGCAGGTGTCATGGCGTCTACGTGACGTCAAGCCTATATAAACAAACATTGCATTGTGTCTATGAAAATAGATCACGGTGATAGGTACTTAGGCGGTACGTCATTCGCTCTGATCGATTTTTCAGTTAAAATGGCCGATTGCAGAATTGTATGCTATTATTTTATTAAAAATCTTATAAATCTAAATGTGTATATTAAAACTTAATCATTTTTAGAATACTGTCATTGTTCCTATTTTAATAATTTCCTCTGTCCATCCGACGTGTAATGACCGTAATTTAGTTATAGTATGAAAAAACTTTTTTCTTTTTTTATTATTTTTTCTTTCTTTTTTTCATGTTAAGGTACCGTTATTTTTGACGGGTTTCAGCTAGTACAAAATAAATAATAAAATAGAATAAAAATTTTACGTATTGATCCTTACTTACATTTAACAAACAGTAATTTTTATGAATAATATACATCGTGAAAATGTTTAAGATCTCATTGAAAAAATCGTCGTTGGATGGAGGTCCGTTGGTTCGAATCCCGATAGCAGTTAAAATATTTTTTCGTTAATTTGATTTTTCTCTGTCTTTCCTAATTGATTAATAAAAATTTGTTTAATAATTCACAGAACTTCGTTCTGAAATTGCCACTTCACAATGATAATTTGTTTTCTTTAATAATAGACAATGCTTGTATTCTAGGGACGCTGCTCCGGAACATCTATGGGAAATGGAGGCGAGGGGAACCCAACAATTCGGGAGGAGTGGAAGATTGTGTTTGTATGAGTAATGACGGAACATATAATGATGTGCCATGTGACTGGACTAACACTTTCATGTGCGTTAAGCAGCCGCATCAGGTTGAAACAAGCAATGAAGGTATAACCAATAATTATATTTAGTTCTTCAATAACTTCGAAATGACTTTGTGGCAACATTATTTTTACAATTAACAAGAAAACACTTTGTTAAATTATCAAATTTATCAAAAAAGTGTTTTATACACAGTGTTTTCTTCTTAATATAAATATATAAATTTTCAAAAGTATATGAGGTCTTTTTATATTTTTCGTAATTAATCTAATTTGTTAATAATTTTTTTATTTATGTATTTTATTTATTTATTTATTAATCAACGCCCTAGTGGGATTTTACATACAAGAAAATTAAAAAGATATTTATATACCTAACACAAAAGACATTTTACAGTAAGTAATTAAAAAATAATAACATAAATAAAACATATTAAAGATAAATGAACAATATAAAATGTAGCAATGTAAAACAATATAAAATAAATGAACAATACATATAAATGATGATTAGTACACAAGCAAACAGTAATAATTAGAAACCTTTAAAAAATTAGTAATAGAGTAAAATAATGATAATTAAACCAATATACCAGATTAATTAGATACGAAAATAAAACAAACCAGAAAATAAATATAAAAGATAAAATCAAAACATATTTAAAAGGGAAATGAACAATAATTTGGACACTTTAAAATAAATAAATATGTATAATTCATGGGGAACAAAACATAAATAAAATTTTGTCGATTAAACTGTAATTAATTCTATTGGTATATTCTAAGTCTAATTAATTCTTTAATTCAGGTATGCTCCAACATCGAAAAATGTCTATGAATTCAGAAAATTTGTTTCCAAGGCGATGCATGCATGTTAGCGATAAAATTAATGCATATTTATTCCTGTGGGTCCCTACGAAGAACACTTCGTGATGTCTCGTTTGCCTCAATATATTATACAAGACCATCTGTATCAGTTCAGGGCAGTCCAACATACTTGTTTGATTTTTCCAGAAACGGAGAATACAGAACTAAAAGGCTACACGTACGTGCCGGAGCGCAACTGGTATTACAAGTTTCACCGGCAGCCCGCGGTCTGGCTGGACGCCGTGGGCACCTGCTTGGCGGAGGGCGCGCAGCTGGTGGCGCCCAGGACTAGGAGCGAAATGATGGCCCTCGCCTCCATTCACGACTCCAGCACCACCATGTACACGTGGGTCGGCTTGCACGACTCGCTCACCGAGGGAGACTTCATCACCTTGGATGGTATGATTTATTTGATACTGCTTAAACTGCACTCTCTGTTTTGTACTAATTTATTCAATTGTGCCAAATCATCATCGTCTTTTTTGTTTAAAATCATCCTCGAAAAATGAACGCTGAGCAATTTTGATGAACCGAATGTTCCAAAATCAACATCATTGTCATCATCATCTTTGTTTTTTATTTTAAATAATACTCGAGAAAAGGACGCCGTTCGATATCGGTGCAATAAAGGCTCATTATGTAATATGCGTTCTTTCTCTTATTTTTCCTTTTATTCCTATTATTAATTGTCATTTATGGGGACCGTACCTTGGGGGAGTCCAAATTCACCTATTGGTGGATTACTTGGAGATTCATTTAATATGACTATGAGGTACATATATGAGGTACGTTCGGTGAGTGGCTTTTTACCCGTTTGGGGCCATTTGGTCAATCCCGTTTTCTTTTGGTTCTGATAAGAGTTATCCGTGGGAGATACTGTCGAGTACTTCCCTCGAATCAATAAAAATACCTATACAATTACTTGATTTGTTCAATTTATTTTGCGTGATGGTGAATGTTTTTCGGTCGCGTCTTGTGTGCACATTCCCCCAGTGAACCCGAATGGGTTCTCATTTATTGCATAATTGACTTTTGTATTTGAATTTGGTCTCTTTTGACTGCTTATTCTATATTATTGTTTACTTGGCTGTTTATTCTATATATTGTATTATTAATGAAGATTTTGATATATTAGATAATAGTATATAACCTTTCTCATTGTTTTTTAATTAGATTGCACTAACTATATGACTGTAAGTGGTTATCCCTCACCACGCACAAGAATTCATAATTCTTTATGGTGAGGTAGACAGGGTTATTTGGAAAACATTAATAACCTCGCAGGACTATATTCCTCCCTTGATCATGAGTCGAAAATTTTCAAGCTATCATGACCTAATATCAATAGTTATGGAGATATGCGACATCAAAGTTTGCATTTTTTTCAATATTTCTGGCTTATTTTTTGCAAAACGTTGGACTATCAATACAGTAACTTGTATAGATTACGAAAAATTCGTTCGTTTCAATCCAAGTTAAATTACCCTTGATATGTGCGGTTTGTTTCGCGAAACAACCGCAGCCGCATATTATTCCCCGCCGCCTCTCCCTTCGCACATCGCCAGGTACCGGCGCCCCCGTCCCGCTCTGTACCCTGGGCCAGCCGGCGGCCCGCTTTCATCTTTCCCGTTAGGGCGCGTAACGGTAAAAAGAGAAAAGCGGGCGACAGGCATCGGGACCGCTGCTTCGAGCCGGCCTAGCAGTTGATTTCGGATCTCGGAACGAGACGCTCGGTCTTGAAACTGTGGAAGGGGGGCCCACCGTTGAAGGAGGAACGTCCTACGATAAAAGCCTAACTGGGCAGTGAATCCAGCGACTCCTCTACCCTGGAGACGAACCAACGAGCGGGCCTTCGCCTGCCGCTCACTGCGCTAGCCTTGTTGATTTATCCGCTCCGCCGCCGCCCAACCACCGCGCCCTGCGCATGCGCTGTGCTCTGCCCCGCGTCCGTCTGCAGCCGCCTACATCACGGCCATCACAATGAAGGGGACCACTACATACCCTAAGCCGTTCTATACGCAAAAGCGTCCATATTGGCCCAGCACGTTCGCCGCCTGGTTGGCATTATTTTATGCTAAAGCGACCTCCTCGCTCAGCTTTCATCTATACAACACGCAGAGACGAAAACCAGGCGAGTCGGTTGCGCAAAACCTTCATTTTCCCGCGCATAATTAATCTTTATTTTAAAAATAACAATACAATACATAATACCAATAATAAAATTGAAATAAAATAAATCACCCAAACAAGGCACAAGACATAAAGATTCGTGACCAAAGAAATCATCACCGACGGTTCAAACACTGATTCAGGAAAAACTACGGAGCAGGGCCCCGTAGGATCTCCCAGCGGGACACCCAAGTTCCAACAAAGTCTTCTAAAGTTAGACTCATTTCTCACCAGGTCGACATTTGTGGGATGCCAACCTGTCTCAAGCGGACCTTCAATCAAGTTCTCTCTAGCATCCCTCAACAGAGCACAATCCCAGAGGATATGTTCCGGGGTCTGGGCCACACGAGCGCAGGCGCACCAAGGGTGAGTGGAGAGTCCAAGATCATGTAATTTGGACCTGAACTCACCATGGCCCGACAGCATCTGTGCTGTGTAGTGATCCAGAGCCGGGAAATACCCTCCGGACCCCTTTCTCTCTTGCCCATCACCATCACCCTCGGGAAGAAGGAATGGGTCCATCTCCCAGTGGTGGCGGCGTCCCATCTTTCTTGCCAGACTTCTAACGTAGTTAACCTAATACGTCTGCCCAACTCCCGAGTCCGCTCGTTTTCCAGGAGCCTGAGAGTTCTACCAAAGTAGTCAACTTCCAGATCCCGCCTCAGATTATGGCATCTGGTCTGATCTGGATCAGCAGGGAGCACCCTCGCTAATACTGGGAGGGCCTGCCCAGATACAGTCCGGTAAGCACCCGTCCAGACCTAAGCAGCATACGTGACCTGGGCCTCGTATATAGCCTTATAGACTAGTCGCATAGCAGGCGAACGGATACCCCACTCTGCAACGCTCATCTTCTTCATGGAGGTGAAGAAGACTCCCGCTCGTTCGAAGACAGTCTTGACATGAGTCAGGAAGGAGCCCGACATATCAAAGGTCACTCCCAGATACTTAAGGTTTCTTTCAAATTTGATATTTGTATTTCCCATTTTCACTATCGGATTCCTAACCTGACTCAGGCCACCCTTCATCTTCAAAGCAACCGTTTTCGAAGGCGCTTAGAGTAAGCTTATTTATTTTGCACCAATCAGTAATCATCTCAATTGACCTATTGCTCTTGTCTTCTAATTCTCTGCGAGTCTGTCCAGAAACGAGCAGTAGAGCATCATTCGCGTAGGCAATAATTATACAACCATCTGACAACGGCAACAGTAGCAGGTCATTAAACAGGATCCAAGGGCCTAGTGCGAGACACACCACCATAACTAAGGGTCACGGTGCGATCACCGAGGTAGCTTTTGACAATATCAAAAAGATACCCCGGACACTGCCGGACCTTCAGCTTGGTGAGTATCATCTCCCACCAGGCATTGTCAAAAGCATCCGATATGTCAAAGAAAATCCCAATAACATACTTCTTAATATTATTCTTCACCCACTCTTGCGTGAACATCATGGCATGCTCCGTTGATCTATCCCTGACGAACCCAAACTGACGGTCACAGGCCGGCAAAAGATTTTTCCCAGGCCTATTGCGTACCACCGTTTCAAGTACCTTCCCAAAAACGGGAAGGAGCGTGATCGGGCGATACGCACCTGGATCAGACCGCAGTTTGGAATATTTCCATTGGATATGATTGAGAGCACCCTTTCTTTTCCATACTGTGGGAAAAAACCCCACACTAAGACATGTATTAATTACAAATAAACTTCATTTCACCCACACCTTGGGCCTTCTTAGGACCAAGGTTCCTGAAGATGGCACCCAGCTCAGCCACCGGAGCCAAGGGAGGTTGCTGTGTCTCCAGCAGCATGGAATTGGTTGGGAGACGGGCCAGGGCATGGATAAGCCGATGATGGTCCCTCTCCCTCTCCCCGGTCCACTCTAGAGGCTCGAGCTTCTCCAGTAAAATATAACATTGGCATGTGTGGTTTTATGGACGAAACAATCGCAGCCTGTAAACGCGCATATCCCCCCCGCCACCTCTCTCATCTCCCATTGCTCAGTGCATGCAACCCCGCGCCGCACCCCGTGCCGCGCCCTGTGTTGCACCCTGCGGCCGGCAACACCACCTGCCTCTGCCTCGCGGCTGGCTGCCCACACTGTCCACTGTGCCCTACATCGCGGCCGCAACATAGGGGCCGCCCTGCCGTCTGCATTGTGGCCGCACTACTGTGCCGCCCACAGCACCACGTTTATCGCCCACTTGCGCTAATTGAGCCGCCGCTCGGCCGCCCTTCGCTGCCGCTGCCTACCTCGTGGCAAGCTGAGGCCCCGCTCGCCTGCACTGCACCGCCCCGCCGTCGCCGCCATCCTCGCGACCAACGCCTCGCGTCGAGCCTTCATCGCTCCTCGAGGCCCATATAGTAATAGTTTTAAAATATCTCTCACAGATCTTTGTGCCCGCTATCTACACCTATAAAACTCAATATCTGTCTGTCTGTTCTCTATAAAAATCTATACCGTTTATCCGATTCGACTCAAACTTTGCATACTTATGCTTTAAGACCCAGCTGATAACATAGGCGACATTTTTCTCCTATTGTTTTACTCCTTCCCCTCCCCCTGATATATTTTCGATGCAAATCTGTACCGTTAGACCGATCGGACTCAAAATTTGTAAACTTATTCTTAAGGTCTCGGCGGGTAACATATGCGACATTTCCCCCCTGTTCTTTTAACTCCTTCCCTCCCCTAATATATTTTCGATGCAAATCTGTACCGTTTGACCGATCGGACTCAAAATTTGGAAACTTATTCTTAAGGTCTCGGCGGGTAACATATGTGACATTTTCCCCTATTTTTAAACCCTTCCCCTTCCCTGATATATTTTCGATGCAAATCTATACCGTTTGACCGATCGGACTAAAAATTTGTGAACTTATTCTTTAGGACCCGGCGTGTAACAAAGGTGACATTTTTTCCCTCTCTTTCTACCTTATCTCCTCCCCTGATATACTTTCGATGCAAATTTATACCGTTCGAAATAAATCTTTGTTTCCCCCCACATTTTTATTTTTAACTTAATCCTTAACCCGTGCAACGCCGGGTACGAACAGCTAGTTGCTTTATATACCGCTAATTATTGTTGTATTGTTTGTTTGTACATAAATAGTCCACTTGATACCCCCGTATTAATATTAATATTGAACTCACGTTGAGGTAACATAGAAAATTTTTTTTCACCTAATTGAATGATACGAATTAAATCATACCGCTAACTATATATTTCTTGCTTTAGGAACGCCCGCGGCAGAAGTGTACACTGAGTGGACGGCTAATGAGCCGAATGACTTCGGCGGGTGTGAAGACTGCGTGGGCATGAGCAAGAACGTACGCTACATGGATTTTTCGTGTTGCTATAAGTTCACGTTCATCTGCGTCAAGCGCAAGGCCGAGATCGTCCAAGTGACTGCAAAAGGTAACGCCGTGAAAGGAAGTCACTTTTTTTATAATTATTTTATGTTAATATTAAGATTTTCGCGGGTAAAAGATGAAGGATTATTTTCTTGGGTAACCCGGGGATTTTTGTCTTGAGAAAGACTGTTATATGTACCAAATTTTTCGGACACATAGCACTGGCCATTTTGAAAGGGATTTTCGCCTTGTATTTCGAGTTCTGATTTAAATTGGTGCAAGCATACCCGTTCACTTGGATCTCGACTACTAACAATATATATAAACATATATTGTTATATTTTAAGATAAGAAGAAACATAAGAAGCATAAAAACAGATAAGAACTTGAAATAAATAATAAAAAAAGAAGAGAAAAACGTAAAAATAAATAAGAAAACACAATAAACATAATTTACCAACAACATTATTAATAAATATATATATATATATATATAGGGTTGTCGACATTTCGCTTATTGTTTTTATTTTTATTTTCTACATTTGATTCATTTTTATATTTTGTTTTGTTAATCACTGTATGATATGTAGCAGGTAATCTCTTGGCATCGTCTCTTGTGTTCATGGATAAATCGTGTTTGTGAATTTCTAGGGCCTCTCTGAGTACACGGTGTGTGTTAAAATTAATCAAATGTAGAAAATAAAAATAAAAACATTAAACAAAATGTCGACAACCCAAGCACGGGTAAAATTAACATTTACAACAGAACAATCAGTCCAACAACCGCCCCCGCCGCGCCACCAATCAGAAAAGAGAAAGTAATTAGCCCGCCCACCATTACCACCACCCCTACGGCGAAGTCAGAGAAATCGAATAGTTATCTCTAAACCGTCAGAGAGACCAGCTTGAGAATGGTTATCCCAGTGTAACCGAAATATAGCACAAAAATAAAATATTTTTACAAATCCGCGAAGTCCCCGAAAAATAAACTTTTCATAATGCATATATATATATCTATATATTTATAAAAATATATATAGATATATATCTATATATATATATATTATAGATAATAATTAGATATAATATAAGCTAGAGAGATATATATATATATAGAGAGATATAGATATATATATATATATATATATATTATTATATAATATATATAATAATATAATATATATATATATATATATAGATAATAAATAATATAATATATAGCGTGCGCGAGCTTAACGAGACGTGGGCCCGAAAACGGCGTACTACCGTTTCCAATCGAGAAAAAATAAAAAATTTTCTCACGGTCTTCCAGTACTCATTTATTTCATGATGACCATCTCCACGATGGCGCCCGGTGCAGGCCTTCGGGCCCCAGTGGAGGGTATCCCATATACGCATCTCAGACGGGGGCTCGGAATTTGAGTACTAGGCGTTAGAAGTTATAGCCGGTCAGGTAAGTTTGTAAAATCTCTGAATATTCAAAAAACATTTATTTGCCCGTCGGCGGATTCAACGGCGGAAAGAAAGAGACGAGACCCTCTGCAGCGAGACTCGTCTCCCGTGTTGGCGAATATTGCGTGCCACACTCATGCCCATTTAGTGTTGGCGAACATCGCGGGTACCGCGTGCCACACACATACTTTACTTTGGGGCGTTACATCGCGGAAGAATCCCTTCGGCTCAAACTTCTAACCTTTGTCCACGCACCAATAGGTGCCAAATAAAAAATTATTTATTTCCATTTTATTCATAAAAATTCATAAAATTCCAATACATTTTTTCTCATCAGAGATTCAACATAATGCACATGACAATATTGCATACAAAAAGGGCGCCAAGCGCTGCTTCTTACAAGGCATCAACATATTTTTAAAATATTTTCATAACATGTACAAATTCCACACATATTTGTATCGACACTTGTAGCTGGAAATAACATCGGCGGCCAAACAGGCCGCATTTTTCATATTCATTTAACAAAGGGCCAATCTCAGGGCTAGTGTCCGGACGATGTTGTTCTACAGCTAGTTGGAAGCAGTATGCGCGCGCGGCCCCCCTCCAGTCGCGGCAGCAGCCGCTGGGCACTGACTTGCGCGCGCTCCGAGCGGCAACCCAATTTTCAGTAGCGGCATACACACCTCGTCTCCAATGCAATTTTCTGTATGTAGCGGCTGATTTATTTTGGACACGCGCCGCTCATAGTGGTCATGTTATGTTCTCATTTTTTACATGGCTCAACCCTGTCCGTTCCATACTCCCCCCGTGTGGCCTGCCCGCACTTATCAGGAGGACAGGGTATGCTGCCAGCGCCCTTATGCTGGATTCCCCTTCAGCATGATTATTCTTGTGGCTGGTCGAGTATAATCGCCCGCAGCTGTGCGTACTCGGACGACTCGAATTTGTCCATCGGGCGCCGGGCGGGCTTCCAAAATTCGCCCTCTGGGCCATGTGTTGCGGGGCAGCGCGGGATCTGCGATGACGGCCATCTCGCCTTCCTTAATTGCGGGCGCGGGCTCCTGCCATTTATTTCGGCGCGCCAATGTCGGCAAGTATTCTTTCATCCACCGCCGCCAGAATAAATCGGCCATCTGTTGCGATATTCTCCACTGTCTTTTCAGGCATACATTTTCATCTAGCGCCCCGTATACCGCCAAATGTGAATTGCGGCCGGTCGCTCCCAGCAACAGATGGTTCGGCGTAAGAGGCGCGTCATCTTTCGGATCAACCGATACATGCGTCAACGGACGGCTATTAACAGTATATTCGGCCTCAGCCAGCAGAGTCCTCAAGGTTTCTTCCCGCGGTGCCCGCTCCTTCAAAGTAGCCTCCAACGCCCGCTTCACGGCGCGTACCAGGCTCTCCCAGGCGCCACCCATATGTGGGGCGAGGGGGGGGTTGAAGTTCCATTCAACCCCGCTCTCCGCGAGGTGCCCATGCATCCGCGGGTCACTTCTCAAATCTTTCAGCGCGGCTGCCATCTCTTTTTCCGCGCCTCGAAAATTGGTTCCATTATCGGAATATAGTAGGCGCGGATGCCCGCGCCGCGCGGCCATTCGCCTTATAGCGAGTATGGCCGAGTCTGCAGACAAAGACTCGGCGATTTCCAAATGTACGGCGCGCGTTGTCAGGCATGTAAATAGCGCGCCGTACCGCTTCTCTCTTCGCCGGCCGATAGTCACCTGCATTGGGCCAAAATAATCGAGCCCACAATGGTAAAAAGCGGGAGTATTGTAAGCCAGTCGGCAATCTGGCATTTGACCCATTAACGGCGGTTGCGGCTGGCTTTTTCTGTTTCAGCACGCTTGGCATTCATATTTCACCCGGCGCACTGTGGGTCTCAATTTTAAAATATAAAAATTCTCCCGCACATCTGCCACAGTTTTCTCAGTGCCCGGGTGATTTTCCTTCTCATGATAATGCCTTATCATCAAGCGGGCATACGGGTGAGAGCCGTCCAATACTACCGGCGCCCTCAAGCCGGCCGGTATTTCATGCACCGCGGTCTGCTCGAGCCGCGAGCCCATCCGTATAACTCCATATTCATCCAGGCGCGGCGTCAGTGGATACAGCCGGCTGGTCCTTGGGACGGCTCCACCGCGGTGTAAAATTTTTATTTCCGTGCCGAACGCCTCCGCCTGAGAATACAATATCCATGCGCGCTCGGCTGCTATTCTTTCGTCGCAGGTGACATCTCGGCCGGGCCGCTCTTCAGCGCGGCGGCGGCAATTCCAAATGAAGCGCCTTATCCATGCCGCGGTGCGCACCAATTTCGTCCATGATGAGAAGCGTTTTATATCGGGCAATGCTCCCCCCGTGGACGTTCCTCTGGTCACCAAAACAATATCTGCCCTTTTTTCCAGTACTGTGTTATCTGGTTGCCGCCGGCGGCTCTCTTGCGGCCACGCCGACTCTCCCCGGTGTAGAAAGTCAGGGCCGCTGAACCACATACCATCAGCGGCCAAATCTGGGAGTTCGCCGTCCCGTGTCCCAATATCAGCGGGATTATGTTTAGTGGGGACCCATCTCCAATCGGCGATTTTCGTCAGTTCATCAATCAGGAGGTGGGTCACGGAAGTGGGGAATGGTAACCCTTGGAAAGTGACAGGCCTAATCAAGGGAGGGGGAAAGAGTGCCGTCACTCTTCTTTCCGGGATTCTTCTCGGGGAAGGGATGACGACTGATCTTCCCTCAACCCTTGATGGGTTCTTAGGCAAACTAGTGCCCCTTGAGAGGGTTGACGAGGAGACGGACCATAATAGATTAGTCCGTATGTTTGCCCGCATCCCGACAAATACAATGCTTCTTGAGGTGCGAGAGCCCCCTCCCATAACTGTGGCGGAGCTGGAGAATGTTTTTCGTAATATTGGTCCAACGAAGGCCCCGGGGATGGACAGGATTACTGGGGTTATTGCGAAGAATGTCTGGAGATTCGCAAGAGATGAAGTTTTATTTGTAATGAATGAGTGTATGAGAGTGGGGCATTTCCCAACTATATGGAAGAAGGGGACTCTCTGTGTCATACCCAAGGGGAACAAGAAACCAAGGTCAGATGCAGGCGCGTATCGCCCAATCACGCTCCTTCCCGTTTTTGGAAAGGTACTTGAAACGGTGATGCGCAACAGGTTAGAGAGCAATCTTTCGCCTGCCTGCGACCGACAGTTTGGGTTCGTTAGGGGTAAGTCCACGGAATGTGCTATGATGTATGTACAGACATGGGTAAGGGACTGTGAGGAGAAGCATGCTATGGGAATTTTCCTGGACATCTCAGGGGCTTTTGATAATGCCTGGTGGGAGATGATCCTCGCTAAGCTGAAAGTGCGGCGGTGCCCGAGGTACCTCTTTGACCTAGTCAAGAGCTACCTCGGTGATCGAGCTGCTACGATCAGCTACGCGGGGGTCTCGAGTACCAGACATATTAATATGGGCTGCCCACAGGGTTCGGTCCTTGGACCGACCCTGTGGAACATACTTTTCGATGACATTCTTCGTCTACCGTTGCCTGAGGGGTGCAACATCGTTGCCTATGCGGATGATGCTCTGTTGCTCGTATCCGGACGAAGCCGCTTAGTGCTTGAGGAAAGGAGTAAGAGATCAATTGAGCTGATTGTGGACTGGTGTGCTAGAAATAAGTTGGCTTTGGCGCCTGGCAAAACAGTGGCCATGATGATGAAGGGTGGTTTGAGTCAGGCGAGGAACCCGGTGGTCAAAATGGGGAGTATGAACGTGAAATTTGCAAGAGAGGTCAAATGGCTGGGTGTAACGTTCGACCCATCGGGTTCTTTTCTCACACATGTTAAGGCCACTGCTGACAGAGCGAGAGATTTCTTTGCCTCCATGAAGAGACTTAGTGTCGCTGACTGGGGCATCCGGTCACCGGCGATGCGCCTCGTATATAGGGCGACATATGTGGCCCAAGTCACATACGCTGCTGAGGTATGGGCTCACAGGCTGAGGACCGGCGTGGTAGCCGCAGCTCTAAATCGGGGGCAGAGAGTACCCCTGCTGGCTCTGACGGGAGCATATCGGACTGTGTCCAGTGCGGCCCTACCGGTGTTAGCGGGGGTGCTCCCTGCTGACTTGGAGGTACTGGAGTTCAGCGCCAGGCGAAGTGTTAGGAGGGGCCTGGAGGTAAACTACTTTGGTAGAACCATCAGGCTCTCGGAGACGTTGCGACACCAGGTGTTGGGTCAGAGATTGAGAGAAATATCATGTATAGTTTGGCAAGAAAGATGGGACACGGCCACCACCGGAAGATGGACTCATTCCTTTTTTCCGAGGGTGGCCGTGAAGGAAAAGGGCAGTGGATATTTTCCGTCGCTGGACCACCACACTGTTCAGATGCTATCGGGACACGGAGAGTTCAGGTCGAAGCTTTTCGATCTTGGACTCTCCGTTGACCCGTGGTGTGCTTGCGGTCGGGTGGCCCAAACGGCGGAACATATCCTTTGGGAATGTACGATCATGAATGACGCGAGAGAGAATATGTTAGCAGGATTAACTGAGTTTGGAATGACCGTGACAGGACGTCCATCCAATGATGTCCTAGTGAGGAATGAAAGGAACTTCGGATGCTTCCGAGGGTTCATTCGGGTGTGGGTGTCCCGTTGGGAAATCCTGAGGGGATCTGTGCGATAAGTTTTCTTGTGTATTGGTGGTTTGACTCTGTCATTCCCCGGTGTTGTGTTAATGTGTGGGCTCCTGCATTGGACGAAGACCTGCCGGTCCTGTGCTTCCCTACCCGGATATCCAAATGTATTTTTTTTTTATATCGTCTCTTTCCCTGTTAAGGGGGTGTCTGTTTGACCTTACCCATCCACTGCCGCCACCGCGAAATTCGTCTACTATGTATTATTTTCTTCTTTTGTTATTACCTTTTCTTTGTTCTTGTATTATTTTTGTATTATTTTGTATTATTTCGTATTATTTTGTATTATTATTTTTCTTATTTTGTTATTTTACCTTTTCTTTGTTCTTGAATTTATTTATGTATTTTTTTTATGCAATAAAGACGTATCTAATGGTGTCGGTCTGTGAATGGTTTTGTTTTTGCGGCCGTGCCGCCTCGCACCGGTTTATACGACCCGTGCGGGGCAGCACGGTCTTGCATTGTAGCTAAAAAAATGTCAACCTGGAGACGAATGAGAAGGACCGATATGGGAGCTTTTGCTCATAAAACGGTCCTGGGTAAGCGGTGGGTACCATTCACAGTTCATCAATCAGTGTGGCGGAGCTGGAGAATGTTTTTCGTAATATTGGTCCAACGAAGGCCCCGGGGATGGACAGGATTACTGGGGTTATTGCGAAGAATGTCTGGAGATTCGCAAGAGATGAAGTTTTATTTGTAATGAATGAGTGTATGAGAGTGGGGCATTTCCCAACTATATGGAAGAAGGGTACTCTCTGTGTCATACCCAAGGGGAACAAGAAACCAAGGTCAGATGCAGGCGCGTATCGCCCAATCACGCTCCTTCCCGTTTTTGGAAAGGTACTTGAAACGGTGATGCGCAACAGGTTAGAGAGCAATCTTTCGCCTGCCTGCGACCGACAGTTTGGGTTCGTTAGGGGTAAGTCCACGGAATGTGCTATGATGTATGTACAGACATGGGTAAGGGACTGTGAGGAGAAGCATGCTATGGGAATTTTCCTGGACATCTCAGGGGCTTTTGATAATGCCTGGTGGGAGATGATCCTCGCTAAGCTGAAAGTGCGGCGGTGCCCGAGGTACCTCTTTGACCTAGTCAAGAGCTACCTCGGTGATCGAGCTGCTACGATCAGCTACGCGGGGGTCTCGAGTACCAGACATATTAATATGGGCTGCCCACAGGGTTCGGTCCTTGGACCGACCCTGTGGAACATACTTTTCGATGACATTCTTCGTCTACCGTTGCCTGAGGGGTGCAACATCGTTGCCTATGCGGATGATGCTCTGTTGCTCGTATCCAGACGAAGCCGCTTAGTGCTTGAGGAAAGGAGTAAGAGATCAATTGAGCTGATTGTGGACTGGTGTGCTAGAAATAAGTTGGCTTTGGCGCCTGGCAAAACAGTGGCCATGATGATGAAGGGTGGTTTGAGTTAGGCGAGGAACCCGGTGGTCAAAATGGGGAGTATGAACGTGAAATTTGCAAGAGAGGTCAAATGGCTGGGTGTAACGTTCGACCCATCGGGTTCCTTTCTCACACATGTTAAGGCCACTGCTGACAGAGCGAGAGATTTCTTTGCCTCCATGAAGAGACTTAGTGTCGCTGACTGGGGCATCCGGTCACCGGCGATGCGCCTCGTATATAGGGCGACATATGTGGCCCAAGTCACATACGCTGCTGAGGTATGGGCTCACAGGCTGAGGACCGGCGTGGTAGCCGCAGCTCTTAATCGGGGGCAGAGAGTACCCCTGCTGGCTCTGACGGGAGCATATCGGACTGTGTCCAGTGCGGCCCTACCGGTGTTAGGGGGGTGCTCCCTGCTGACTTGGAGGTACTGGAGTTTAGCGCCAGGCGAAGTGTTAGGAGGGGCCTGGAGGTAAACTACTTTGGTAGAACCATCAGGCTCTCGGAGACGTTGCGACACCAGGTGTTGGGTCAGAGATTGAGAGAAATATCATGTATAGTTTGGCAAGAAAGATGGGACACGGCCACCACCGGAAGATGGACTCATTCCTTTTTTCCGAGGAAAAGGGCAGTGGATATTTTCCGTCGCTGGACCACCACACTGTTCAGATGCTATAGGGACACGGAGAGTTCAGGTCGAAGCTTTTCGATCTTGGACTCTCCGTTGACCCGTGGTGTGCTTGCGGTCGGGTGGCCCAAACGGCGGAACATATCCTTTGGGAATGTACGATCATGAATGACGCGAGAGAGAATATGTTAGCAGGATTAACTGAGTTTGGAATGACCGTGACAGGATGTCCATCCAATGATGTCCTAGTGAGGAATGAAAGGAACTTCGGATGCTTCCGAGGGTTCATTCGGGTGTGGGTGTCCCATTGGGAAATCCTGAGGGGATCTGTGCGATAAGTTTTCTTGTGTATTGGTGGTTTGACTCTGTCATTCCCCGGTGTTGTGTTAATGTGTGGGCTCCTGCATTGGACGAAGACCTGCCGGTCCTGTGCTTCACTACCCGGATATCCAAATGTATTTTTTTTTTATATCGTCTCTTTCCCTGTTAAGGGGGTGTCTGTTTGACCTTACCCATCCACTGCCGCCACCGCGAAATTCGTCTACTATGTATTATTTTCTTATTTTGTTATTACCTTTTCTTTGTTCTTGTATTATTTTTGTATTATTTTGTATTATTTCGTATTATTTTGTATTATTATTTTTCTTATTTTGTTATTTTACCTTTTCTTTGTTCTTGAATTTATTTATGTATTTTTTTTATGCACTAAAGACGTATCTAATGGTGTCGGTCTGTGAATGGTTTTGTTTTTGCGGCCGTGCCGCCTCGCACCGGTTTATACGACCCGTGCGGGGCAGCACGGTCTTGCATTGTAGCTAAAAAAATGTCAACCTGGAGACGAATGAGAAGGACCGATATGGGAGCTTTTGCTCATAAAACGGTCCTGGGTAAGCGGTGGGTATCATTCACAGTTCATCAATCAGTGTGGCGGAGCTGGAGAATGTTTTTCGTAATATTGGTCCAACGAAGGCCCCGGGGATGGACAGGATTACTGGGGTTATTGCGAAGAATGTCTGGAGATTCGCAAGAGATGAAGTTTTATTTGTAATGAATGAGTGTATGAGAGTGGGGCATTTCCCAACTATATGGAAGAAGGGGACTCTCTGTGTCATACCCAAAACAAGAAACCAAGGTCAGATGCAGGCGCGTATCGCCCAATCACGCTCCTTCCCGTTTTTGGAAAGGTACTTGAAACGGTGATGCGCAACAGGTTAGAGAGCAATCTTTCGCCTGCCTGCGACCGACAGTTTGGGTTCGTTAGGGGTAAGTCCACGGAATGTGCTATGATGTATGTACAGACATGGGTAAGGGACTGTGAGGAGAAGCATGCTATGGGAATTTTCCTGGACATCTCAGGGGCTTTTGATAATGCCTGGTGGGAGATGATCCTCGCTAAGCTGAAAGTGCGGCGGTGCCCGAGGTACCTCTTTGACCTAGTCAAGAGCTACCTCGGTGATCGAGCTGCTACGATCAGCTACGCGGGGGTCTCGAGTACCAGACATATTAATATGGGCTGCCCACAGGGTTCGGTCCTTGGACCGACCCTGTGGAACATACTTTTCGATGACATTCTTCGTCTACCGTTGCCTGAGGGGTGCAACATCGTTGCCTATGCGGATGATGCTCTGTTGCTCGTATCCGGACGAAGCCGCTTAGTGCTTGAGGAAAGGAGTAAGAGATCAATTGAGCTGATTGTGGACTGGTGTGCTAGAAATAAGTTGGCTTTGGCGCCTGGCAAAACAGTGGCCATGATGATGAAGGGTGGTTTGAGTCAGGCGAGGAACCCGGTGGTCAAAATGGGGAGTATGAACGTGAAATTTGCAAGAGAGGTCAAATGGCTGGGTGTAACGTTCGACCCATCGGGTTCTTTTCTCACACATGTTAAGGCCACTGCTGACAGAGCGAGAGATTTCTTTGCCTCCATGAAGAGACTTAGTGTCGCTGACTGGGGCATCCGGTCACCGGCGATGCGCCTCGTATATAGGGCGACATATGTGGCCCAAGTCACATACGCTGCTGAGGTATGGGCTCACAGGCTGAGGACCGGCGTGGTAGCCGCAGCTCTAAATCGGGGGCAGAGAGTACCCCTGCTGGCTCTGACGGGAGCATATCGGACTGTGTCCAGTGCGGCCCTACCGGTGTTAGCGGGGGTGCTCCCTGCTGACTTGGAGGTACTGGAGTTCAGCGCCAGGCGAAGTGTTAGGAGGGGCCTGGAGGTAAACTACTTTGGTAGAACCATCAGGCTCTCGGAGACGTTGCGACACCAGGTGTTGGGTCAGAGATTGAGAGAAATATCATGTATAGTTTGGCAAGAAAGATGGGACACGGCCACCACCGGAAGATGGACTCATTCCTTTTTTCCGAGGGTGGCCGTGAAGGAAAAGGGCAGTGGATATTTTCCGTCGCTGGACCACCACACTGTTCAGATGCTATCGGGACACGGAGAGTTCAGGTCGAAGCTTTTCGATCTTGGACTCTCCGTTGACCCGTGGTGTGCTTGCGGTCGGGTGGCCCAAACGGCGGAACATATCCTTTGGGAATGTACGATCATGAATGACGCGAGAGAGAATATGTTAGCAGGATTAACTGAGTTTGGAATGACCGTGACAGGACGTCCATCCAATGATGTCCTAGTGAGGAATGAAAGGAACTTCGGATGCTTCCGAGGGTTCATTCGGGTGTGGGTGTCCCGTTGGGAAATCCTGAGGGGATCTGTGCGATAAGTTTTCTTGTGTATTGGTGGTTTGACTCTGTCATTCCCCGGTGTTGTGTTAATGTGTGGGCTCCTGCATTGGACGAAGACCTGCCGGTCCTGTGCTTCCCTACCCGGATATCCAAATGTATTTTTTTTTTATATCGTCTCTTTCCCTGTTAAGGGGGTGTCTGTTTGACCTTACCCATCCACTGCCGCCACCGCGAAATTCGTCTACTATGTATTATTTTCTTCTTTTGTTATTACCTTTTCTTTGTTCTTGTATTATTTTTGTATTATTTTGTATTATTTCGTATTATTTTGTATTATTATTTTTCTTATTTTGTTATTTTACCTTTTCTTTGTTCTTGAATTTATTTATGTATTTTTTTTTATGCAATAAAGACGTATCTAATGGTGTCGGTCTGTGAATGGTTTTGTTTTTGCGGCCGTGCCGCCTCGCACCGGTTTATACGACCCGTGCGGGGCAGCACGGTCTTGCATTGTAGCTAAAAAAATGTCAACCTGGAGACGAATGAGAAGGACCGATATGGGAGCTTTTGCTCATAAAACGGTCCTGGGTAAGCGGTGGGTACCATTCACAGTTCATCAATCATATCCGGCGAAGAAGCCGGCACCGGTGGACGTGTTTACCAGTATCGCTCCGCGTCAGTTTATTTTTTAAATACCTAAAGTGTCAGTTTGTGCCCAACCGTTGCCGTGTGTGGACGTGCCGTCATCACTACGTTTAAACCTATTATAGGTAGTGAAGTGGCTAGTGGACACGAGGGGTTTTTCCGAAACAAATTTTCCGACTTTGGATCGAACTCCTAAAAAGTCGGAAAACCTCGGAAAAATCCCGGAAAATCCGTGGTCCGGGGGGTAACTTTCTTATTTATAGACTTTTTCCATTTTTGACTTTTGTTCCGTGTTCCCTGAGTCGGAAAACTCAGGGAAAATCAACTTTATTCATTTGTTTAGTGTATGGTAAATTAGTTATAACGAACTTTGTTTATAGTAACTTTTTCTTAGTTTTAACTGGTGATTCGTGTTCCTCGGGTATGATTACCTGAGGAAAACACTTTTAGTTATAGTGTATATATCTTTATTACGTTTATATTTTAACTTTTGTTTATAACAACTTTCATTAATTTTAAGTGTGGTATTGTATTCCTGACGTTGGAAAACCCAGGAAAAACACTGTCATTTCTAGTGTATATATCTCTGTTTTGGTAATATTTTGAACTTTCTTGCTATTGAAATTTTCTTTATTTTAATTACGGATATTGCTTCCTCGGGTAGGAAAACCCGGGGAAAACACCAATAATTCTTGTGTATATACTGTATCTTGGCCGCTATATAAAACTTTGTTATTCGTGGATCAATTAGAGATATTCTTATTGGAACGTACTCGGGATGTCGGAAAATCCCGGGAAAAACGCCGGAAAATTCCGGAAAATCCAAATCGGATTTTTTGGAATCTCACGAGGAGGGGTTAACACCAGAAAAAGTCAGGATGGTCATGACGATTCTGGACTCAGCTGTCCGGGGGAGAGGAGAACGAACTGTCTCCTGTCCCGACATATCACCGTCCATAGATACGGCCGACAAAGGAAAAGGTCAAAATCGTGATCGAGAAGAACTAGTGTCCATGGCTCCGATTCCCTTTAATCCAGAGTCGCCAAATCGAGAGGATGCACAGGTTTTCTATAAGGTTAGGGAAGTGTTCAATGTCATCGATGGGATCACGAGAGAGGAAAAGTCACGCTTAAACTTAGACCAAAAGGCACGCATGTCGGCTTGTCACATGGATGTGCTGGCCTTAATCTGTGAGCAAACTTCAGAGAATTCCCGTCTAAAAGGAGCCCTACAAGAATGTAGGAGGGAAAAGGAGGCATTATACGACACTGTTGGTGAGTTGAAGGCTGTGTTAGAGAATCTTCTGGCGAGATCCACTGTAGTTCACCCAGATGTGCCTACGGTTAGAACGGTATCTTACGCAGAAGCAGCCAAAAGTACGAGCACTGTCAGAATAAATGGGGAGCAAAGAGAGGTGGGTCCTCCACCTCCTGCGGTCCTCATTTATCCACAAAATCCTGAGGGAGAGACCGCTGATAAAACGAAGCAGAAAATGATGGAGATATTAAAACCGGCTGATGACGGCTTCCAACCAGTCAGAGTCAGAAGAATACGTGGCGCTGGAGTGCTTCTGGAGACGTCCAATCGCAACGGATTAGAAGCTGTTAAAGCAGCAAAGGACAGGCTGGAAACTAAAGGCTTGAAGCTGGTAGAGCCCAGAGGAAAATTACCAAGAATAGTAATCTATGATGTTCCGCGGACCAATGAGGAAAAAGATATTATTGAAGATATTTATACATCGAACGTACAAGGAAAAATAACAATTACGAAAGAAGAATTTATTAACACAACTAGACGCGTCTCCATGTTTGGTAAGAGAGATGGATCAACAGTTAATAGTATTTTCTGCGTGCTTCCAGAAGTACGACGCATTTTATTGGAGGCGGGTATGTGCTTCCTAGGATGGCAGGCGTGCCGCACCAGGGATTATATTGGCGCAACTCGTTGTTTTAAGTGCCACCTTTACGGCCATCTCAGTAAATTCTGTAATCAGGCAAAAGAAACATGTCGACACTGCGCGGAAGAGGGACATAATACTGAGCAATGCCCTAACAAGGCCAAACCGGAACGGTGTGCTACGTGTACAAAATTCAAAAAGAGTGCCGACCATTCAACAGGAAGTGCAGTATGCCCAGCATACAAGGCGGCGGTGGAATTGGCTGTTAAAACAACCAATTATGGCTAGGAGAGGCATAAGGATCGGCCAGGTTAATGTCGGAAGATCGCGCGCTGCATCTCTTGAGATGCAGCGTGTGATTCAAGACTTAGATCTCTCGATTGCACTAATGCAGGAGCAATACACTTGGAAGAACAGATCGCCCGGGATTGAGGCACCGCTCTTGATGGTTGAGGAGGGAGTGTCGCCGGGTGCAGGTGTTATGGTCGACACTTGTCGGCTAAAACCGCTGTGCCTGTCACACCTCTCTGATAGGCATCGGGTGTGTGTATCTGTTATGCTGGAGGGGACCGAGATATACTTCATCTCGGTCTACTTCAAGTATGGCGACCCGGTGGGTCCCCACATCCTGGGACTCTCCCGTACTCTGGACAGTCTGAAAGGGAAGCATGTGATAATTGGGGGTGACTTTAATGCTCGCTCTCCTCTGTGGCATGATAATTCCACATCACCGGGGAGTTACGAACGGAGAGTAGCCGTTGAGGAGTTCATAGCTGGTTTTGGATTGAATATCCTCAACGAACCCGGCTATCCTTCGACTTTCTCTAGCGCTGCAGGAGGGGAGAGCAGCATTGATCTCACCCTATGTACGGATAATGTGTTAGGGCTTGTCGGGGAGTGGAAGGTGTTGGACGGGGTCATTAATAGTGATCACCGTCTGATAACTTTCGCTCTCAGCCTGACCCCGGTACTAATTCCAAGAGATACATGGAAGTTTAAGTCCAGAAATGCGGATTGGGATGCATTCGAGATTATTTTGAAAGATGAATTGAGTGACATCTATGAGAGAAGTGTTAGGAACCCAACCCTGGTTGGTGAGTACCTTAATTCCGCAGTCACAAGGTCGGCCGACTTGGCTCTTGGACGCACCCGACCCGGAGGGTCTTTTAAGGCCTGCTGGTGGACCAGAGAGCTATTTTCGCTTCGGGGTGCCTACCGACGGGCGTATCGGAGGTGTGGGGCTGTCCGGCGGGGTCTAGCTTCTCTTTCGGAGCAGCTGACCCTACAAGGGGAACTGCGTGCAGCAAGATGTGCTTATTCGGCGGCGATCCGTGAGGCGAAGCGAGCATCTTGGAGGAGGTGGGTCACGGAAGTGGGGAATGGTAACCCTTGGAAAGTGACAGGCCTAATCAAGGGAGGGGGAAAGAGTGCCGTCACTCTTCTTTCCGGGATTCTTCTCGGGGAAGGGATGACGACTGATCTTCCCTCAACCCTTGATGGGTTCTTAGGCAAACTAGTGCCCCTTGAGAGGGTTGACGAGGAGACGGACCATCATAGATTAGTCCGTATGTTAGCCCGCATCCCGACAAATACAATGCTTCTTGAGGTGCGAGAGCCCCCTCCCATAACTGTGGCGGAGCTGGAGAATGTTTTTCGTAATATTGGTCCAACGAAGGCCCCGGGGATGGACAGGATTACTGGGGTTATTGCGAAGAATGTCTGGAGATTCGCAAGAGATGAAGTTTTATTTGTAATGAATGAGTGTATGAGAGTGGGGCATTTCCCAACTATATGGAAGAAGGGGACTCTCTGTGTCATACCCAAGGGGAACAAGAAACCAAGGTCAGATGCAGGCGCGTATCGCCCAATCACGCTCCTTCCCGTTTTTGGAAAGGTACTTGAAACGGTGATGCGCAACAGGTTAGAGAGCAATCTTTCGCCTGCCTGCGACCGACAGTTTGGGTTCGTTAGGGGTAAGTCCACGGAATGTGCTATGATGTATGTACAGACATGGGTAAGGGACTGTGAGGAGAAGCATGCTATGGGAATTTTCCTGGACATCTCAGGGGCTTTTGATAATGCCTGGTGGGAGATGATCCTCGCTAAGCTGAAAGTGCGGCGGTGCCCGAGGTACCTCTTTGACCTAGTCAAGAGCTACCTCGGTGATCGAGCTGCTACGATCAGCTACGCGGGGGTCTCGAGTACCAGACATATTAATATGGGCTGCCCACAGGGTTCGGTCCTTGGACCGACCCTGTGGAACATACTTTTCGATGACATTCTTCGTCTACCGTTGCCTGAGGGGTGCAACATCGTTGCCTATGCGGATGATGCTCTGTTGCTCGTATCCGGACGAAGCCGCTTAGTGCTTGAGGAAAGGAGTAAGAGATCAATTGAGCTGATTGTGGACTGGTGTGCTAGAAATAAGTTGGCTTTGGCGCCTGGCAAAACAGTGGCCATGATGATGAAGGGTGGTTTGAGTCAGGCGAGGAACCCGGTGGTCAAAATGGGGAGTATGAACGTGAAATTTGCAAGAGAGGTCAAATGGCTGGGTGTAACGTTCGACCCATCGGGTTCTTTTCTCACACATGTTAAGGCCACTGCTGACAGAGCGAGAGATTTCTTTGCCTCCATGAAGAGACTTAGTGTCGCTGACTGGGGCATCCGGTCACCGGCGATGCGCCTCGTATATAGGGCGACATATGTGGCCCAAGTCACATACGCTGCTGAGGTATGGGCTCACAGGCTGAGGACCGGCGTGGTAGCCGCAGCTCTAAATCGGGGGCAGAGAGTACCCCTGCTGGCTCTGACGGGAGCATATCGGACTGTGTCCAGTGCGGCCCTACCGGTGTTAGCGGGGGTGCTCCCTGCTGACTTGGAGGTACTGGAGTTCAGCGCCAGGCGAAGTGTTAGGAGGGGCCTGGAGGTAAACTACTTTGGTAGAACCATCAGGCTCTCGGAGACGTTGCGACACCAGGTGTTGGGTCAGAGATTGAGAGAAATATCATGTATAGTTTGGCAAGAAAGATGGGACACGGCCACCACCGGAAGATGGACTCATTCCTTTTTTCCGAGGGTGGCCGTGAAGGAAAAGGGCAGTGGATATTGTCCGTCGCTGGACCACCACACTGTTCAGATGCTATCGGGACACGGAGAGTTCAGGTCGAAGCTTTTCGATCTTGGACTCTCCGTTGACCCGTGGTGTGCTTGCGGTCGGGTGGCCCAAACGGCGGAACATATCCTTTGGGAATGTACGATCATGAATGACGCGAGAGAGAATATGTTAGCAGGATTAACTGAGTTTGGAATGACCGTGACAGGACGTCCATCCAATGATGTCCTAGTGAGGAATGAAAGGAACTTCGGATGCTTCCGAGGGTTCATTCGGGTGTGGGTGTCCCGTTGGGAAATCCTGAGGGGATCTGTGCGATAAGTTTTCTTGTGTATTGGTGGTTTGACTCTTTCATTCCCCGGTGTTGTGTTAATGTGTGGGCTCCTGCATTGGACGAAGACCTGCCGGTCCTGTGCTTCCCTACCCGGATATCCAAATGTATTTTTTTTTTATATCGTCTCTTTCCCTGTTAAGGGGGTGTCTGTTTGACCTTACCCATCCACTGCCGCCACCGCGAAATTCGTCTACTATGTATTATTTTCTTCTTTTGTTATTACCTTTTCTTTGTTCTTGTATTATTTTTGTATTATTTCGTATTATTTTGTATTATTATTTTTCTTATTTTGTTATTTTACCTTTTCTTTGTTCTTGAATTTATTTATGTATTTTTTTTTATGCAATAAAGACGTATCTAATGGTGTCGGTCTGTGAATGGTTTTGTTTTTGCGGCCGTGCCGCCTCGCACCGGTTTATACGACCCGTGCGGGGCAGCACGGTCTTGCATTGTAGCTAAAAAAATGTCAACCTGGAGACGAATGAGAAGGACCGATATGGGAGCTTTTGCTCATAAAACGGTCCTGGGTAAGCGGTGGGTACCATTCACAGTTCATCAATCAGTGTGGCGGAGCTGGAGAATGTTTTTCGTAATATTGGTCCAACGAAGGCCCCGGGGATGGACAGGATTACTGGGGTTATTGCGAAGAATGTCTGGAGATTCGCAAGAGATGAAGTTTTATTTGTAATGAATGAGTGTATGAGAGTGGGGCATTTCCCAACTATATGGAAGAAGGGGACTCTCTGTGTCATACCCAAGGGGAACAAGAAACCAAGGTCAGATGCAGGCGCGTATCGCCCAATCACGCTCCTTCCCGTTTTTGGAAAGGTACTTGAAACGGTGATGCGCAACAGGTTAGAGAGCAATCTTTCGCCTGCCTGCGACCGACAGTTTGGGTTCGTTAGGGGTAAGTCCACGGAATGTGCTATGATGTATGTACAGACATGGGTAAGGGACTGTGAGGAGAAGCATGCTATGGGAATTTTCCTGGACATCTCAGGGGCTTTTGATAATGCCTGGTGGGAGATGATCCTCGCTAAGCTGAAAGTGCGGCGGTGCCCGAGGTACCTCTTTGACCTAGTCAAGAGCTACCTCGGTGATCGAGCTGCTACGATCAGCTACGCGGGGGTCTCGAGTACCAGACATATTAATATGGGCTGCCCACAGGGTTCGGTCCTTGGACCGACCCTGTGGAACATACTTTTCGATGACATTCTTCGTCTACCGTTGCCTGAGGGGTGCAACATCGTTGCCTATGCGGATGATGCTCTGTTGCTCGTATCCGGACGAAGCCGCTTAGTGCTTGAGGAAAGGAGTAAGAGATCAATTGAGCTGATTGTGGACTGGTGTGCTAGAAATAAGCTGGCTTTGGCGCCTGGCAAAACAGTGGCCATGATGATGAAGGGTGGTTTGAGTCAGGCGAGGAACCCGGTGGTCAAAATGGGGAGTATGAACGTGAAATTTGCAAGAGAGGTCAAATGGCTGGGTGTAACGTTCGACCCATCGGGTTCTTTTCTCACACATGTTAAGGCCACTGCTGACAGAGCGAGAGATTTCTTTGCCTCCATGAAGAGACTTAGTGTCGCTGACTGGGGCATCCGGTCACCGGCGATGCGCCTCGTATATAGGGCGACATATGTGGCCCAAGTCACATACGCTGCTGAGGTATGGGCTCACAGGCTGAGGACCGGCGTGGTAGCCGCAGCTCTAAATCGGGGGCAGAGAGTACCCCTGCTGGCTCTGACGGGAGCATATCGGACTGTGTCCAGTGCGGCCCTACCGGTGTTAGCGGGGGTGCTCCCTGCTGACTTGGAGGTACTGGAGTTCAGCGCCAGGCGAAGTGTTAGGAGGGGCCTGGAGGTAAACTACTTTGGTAGAACCATCAGGCTCTCGGAGACGTTGCGACACCAGGTGTTGGGTCAGAGATTGAGAGAAATATCATGTATAGTTTGGCAAGAAAGATGGGACACGGCCACCACCGGAAGATGGACTCATTCCTTTTTTCCGAGGGTGGCCGTGAAGGAAAAGGGCAGTGGATATTTTCCGTCGCTGGACCACCACACTGTTCAGATGCTATCGGGACACGGAGAGTTCAGGTCGAAGCTTTTCGATCTTGGACTCTCCGTTGACCCGTGGTGTGCTTGCGGTCGGGTGGCCCAAACGGCGGAACATATCCTTTGGGAATGTACGATCATGAATGACGCGAGAGAGAATATGTTAGCAGGATTAACTGAGTTTGGAATGACCGTGACAGGACGTCCATCCAATGATGTCCTAGTGAGGAATGAAAGGAACTTCGGATGCTTCCGAGGGTTCATTCGGGTGTGGGTGTCCCGTTGGGAAATCCTGAGGGGATCTGTGCGATAAGTTTTCTTGTGTATTGGTGGTTTGACTCTGTCATTCCCCGGTGTTGTGTTAATGTGTGGGCTCCTGCATTGGACGAAGACCTGCCGGTCCTGTGCTTCCCTACCCGGATATCCAAATGTATTTTTTTTTTTATATCGTCTCTTTCCCTGTTAAGGGGGTGTCTGTTTGACCTTACCCATCCACTGCCGCCACCGCGAAATTCGTCTACTATGTATTATTTTCTTCTTTTGTTATTACCTTTTCTTTGTTCTTGTATTATTTTTGTATTATTTTGTATTATTTCGTATTATTTTGTATTATTATTTTTCTTATTTTGTTATTTTACCTTTTCTTTGTTCTTGAATTTATTTATGTATTTTTTTATGCAATAAAGACGTATCTAATGGTGTCGGTCTGTGAATGGTTTTGTTTTTGCGGCCGTGCCGCCTCGCACCGGTTTATACGACCCGTGCGGGGCAGCACGGTCTTGCATTGTAGCTAAAAAAAATGTCAACCTGGAGACGAATGAGAAGGACCGATATGGGAGCTTTTGCTCATAAAACGGTCCTGGGTAAGCGGTGGGTACCATTCACCATTCACCAGTTCATCAATCTCTCCCAGCCGGTTAGCGACAAAAGTCGAATACGCCCGGGGGTCGGTCCGCAACCAGCATAACACCGTGGTGGAATCGGTCCACAGTACCGTACGGGCTATTTTACAGCGGTACTCTTTTTTACAGCCGCCGCCAGTCGCGCGGCGATAAGTGCCGCTTGCAGCTCTAGCCTCGGTATTGACAGCGGTTTTAGCGGTGCCACCTTACATTTTGCCGAGATGAAGGCTACGGAATGGCCACCCTCTCCTGTCTCGACAAAATAGGCCACCGCGCAGCTCGCTTTTTCTGAGGCGTCGCAAAACACATGAAGCGCGACTTCACTATCGCGGCGGGATATGCACGGGCGCGCGATTTCACATTTCACATTCCTTATTAGCTCGCACCACGCGTACCATTTATCGGCGTGCTCGGGTTGTATTCTCTCTTCCCATCCAATTTTAGAGCGCCATACATCCTGTAATAGGATTTTTGACCTTATTAGTATGCAGGCCAAAAATCCGATGGGGTCAAATATTTTCATTACGGCGCTCAATATTTGTCTCTTTGTCGGGCGGCCAGCCTCCGTTATTTCTGGCAAGTTCACAAATTGAAAAACAAATTTGTCGGAGGCCGGCTCCCATGCAATCCCGAGCACTTTTTCTGCCGTTGTCTCCGCCCCGATAATCCTCATCGGTTCCACCGCTCTTAAGGCGGGCTCAATTTTTTCCAATACTGCAGGATCATTGGAGGCCCAATTGCAGAGCTGCATTTTCCCTCGACGCAGTATTTTAGTCACTTCGGTGAACATTTTTAAGGCCTCTTCAGTTGAATCTACTGCGTCGAGGTAATCGTCCATATAAAATGTAGTCTCAACCGCCTTTGCCGCGGTCGGAAATTCCGTGGCACTGGCTTGCGCAATCCGGTTCCTCACATACTGTGCACGGCTGGGCGAGCAGGTGGCGCCAAAAATCATAGACGACATTTGGTAAGTCGTCGGCACCTGCTCGCCTGGTTGTTTCCATAGAAATAATTGCGCCGCTTGGTCGGCCTCTCGGATTTTTATGCGCAAAAACATTTCTTTCACATCGGCTGCCAGTGCCACTTTTCCTTCCCGGAACCGGAACACACTGCCTAGAAGTGAACTCAGTAGGTCCGGCCCCGTCAATAGCATATCATTTAATGATATTCCTCGGCACTTACTCGCGGCATCAAATACTATACGTATTTTGCCGGGCTTG
>JADDOH010007663.1:0-32982 GCA_016648135.1 Agrypnia vestita
TTAAGACATTATATAAAAATTTAATATTTTGAAAAGAAATTATCATATAATGATTTTTTAAATTTTGAGAGAGATAGATTTAAAATGTCGACATATGTAGGTAGTTCATTGCCAAGTTTGTGCATTGATAATAAAATTATATTATTCTTAATATAATTTTATTATCATCTCGAATATTTGATATCCACTCTCCGGCAAATTTTAATATAGTTTTAATCATTTTAATATAATTTATCATTTTAATATAGTTTAGGAATAACGGGATTCTGTAATTTCTACAAGTATAAACAACCCCAATCTTACCAAATCCATTTTATGTATTGAAAGACGCGGGACTTATATTCTTCCTAAAATGTAAAATGAACCCGGTCTAGATGAAACATCCTTATTTAGTTTCAGGACAACGAGGTTTACGCGTTCCACGAGGAATATGATATAACCCGATCTAAACTAAGGTAATTTTATATAATTTTAGGACAGCGGAACTTACAAATTTCATAAAGTATATCGTGAAGCCAATCTAGGCGGAGACACTACGTATATTTTAAACAGAGTAAGAGTTTAAATTTACCATCAAGTCTAATACACCGCAAGAATGTCCTAGGCATAGTAAACAAAATAGCGGTCAAAACTGTAGTGTTTCTATGTTCACACGTTTTAGCTCAAAACGAATACTATAATTTTCACATTTATAATACAAGACGCGAATTTCTAAACGAAACATTTTAAAATAGTTCCAATTGAAATCTACATGTTTCATATTTACTAAATGAAGGCGCGAATTCTAAACGAAACACTAACATTGTTTAAAACGGGACCCTATATTTATACATGCTTAAAATGAAACGCGAATTCCCGAACGATAGCATTTTATATAACTAAATGTAACGAAATCTTATATAGTTTATAAATAAGGAGACCCGGCCCCAGGCGGTTTATATATATTTTCAATATAACGAGGCCCTACAACATCTTTATAAGTATAATACAACCCCGGTCTATCGAAACAATGTACTAGAAGTTTTTATATGTTTGAATACATGATATACGTTCTTTTTTATACGCGTTTTTATACGCGAGATTTACGTTTCGTATAATACAAAGTAACCCATATTATACAACCGCGAAGTTTACATCACTCCTGAAGTATAACCGGAACTAATTGAAACATTTTTTCATAGTTTAAGTCCGCGAGGCAAATATCTTTCATAAAATATAAAATACCCGAATCAAATTAAACATATTTTTACCTTATAGACTTTCCCCAACGCGCGTAATAATCCCGGCCACATGAAACGTTTTTATATGTTTTAATAGCGCGGGACCTATGTTTTCCTATATAATATAAGATAACCCGGGCCGAACGGAAGCAATTTTATATACTTTATAAAATAGTGAAACTTGTACTTCTGTAAAACCGTAAATAAACCCCGACCCCCACGAGATTATTTTATATAATTTTTTTGGAATAATGAAATTTCATACGTCTGTAAAATTGTAAATAAGTCCCGATTCTCACGAGATTATTTTACATAATTTTCTAGAATAATGGAATTTATGCATCTGTGAAATTGTAAATAAACCCCGATTCTCACGAGATTATTTTATATAATTTTCTAGAGTAATGGAATTTATACATCTGTGAAATTGTAAATAAACCCCGATTCTTACGAGATTATTTTATATAATTTTCTAGAATAATGGAATTTATACATCTGTGAAATTGTAAATAAACCCCGATTCTCACGGAATTACTCTATATAATTTTAAACGAAATGAAAATCTAGATTATTATGGGCTGAACCTGATACCCCGCGAGATCAGCTATATATTTTTCACTAAACGTATTTTAATCCCAGAATTTATTCGTTATAATTTTAACGGACTCTTACTATTAAACATAAACAAGAGAAATTATTAAAATAAACTAAATATTCTTTCGATAACTAAAATAAACCCGGTCTAATCGAAACATTTCATATAACGAAATATTATATGCCTTACAAATGTAAAAATTAAAATGAGACCTCGCGTATTTAGCAAAGATAGGTATTTTATAAGACTTATTTAAAATCGAATCTGTTAGTAACAACTCCCTTATCTTTTAACAACTTCCCGCGTGTTTAGCATAAAATAGGTATCTTTATAACGCACAGCTAGTTTCCGGAGGTCTGCAAATATCAGTTCTATATATGCCGGACTAATCAACTTAATAAAGCGCAATAATTTCCGAAGTTCTAATATGCCAAGTTAATTACCCTTTATAAAATAAAATCAAACCCGTACCCCCCTTTTCTTTTAACGTGAGCAATAAACAATGTCGAAGAGTATATTTACCCGTACACAACTTTCACTTGAAATTAAACTATAATTTTCACTATATCCACTGGACACTCTAAGTCGACGGTAACTTTCACTCAAAAAAAACAACCGACGCGGATTTCACGCCCCGTAGACGTTTCACACCAACTGACCGAAATCTGCTGCGTCTCGACATTTTAAAACCCCCCTAGCGGGAAAAGGTCCTAAGTCGTGTGTTTCCAGGATTTTCAATATCCTACTTCCCTTGAAACCTAAATCTTTGTTCCTAAGATTCAATTTGGCAAAAAAAAACCATATCCCCACTCGGATATGTCAGTTGATCCCACCTCCTGTTGCCGTCTCTATCTCCGTTCCTGCGCCCGTTTGGGACGGACTTGGTGGCTTTAGACGGTTTGAACTCGCTTCACAAGCGCGATAATTAATTTTTAATATTTAATTTCTAAGTTCAGTCCATATTGTCGTTTGATCAACCGTAACCACAATCTATCGGGTACTCCCCTAATCATAGTTGATGTTTCTTCATTATCTACCATTATCATGTCCCGTTCTCCCGTATTTTCACTCGTCTTTATCGGAAATTTAACGTTTCTTGGCCGCTATATCATGGGATCAATTTCCATATATTCACCACGTGCACACTGCATACCTAGATATAACAATCATCCAAAGGTACTATATCTAGTTTTAAATTAATTTTGGGCGATCTTTTCTCGTGGGTCACCCAATGAATCCTGTCTTTTGCCCGCGGCTCTCCGCGCACAGGGACGTATTAGTTCCCTCCGTTGCGGAATTTAAACATAATTTGTAACCATTTATTATTATTTTTATTGGCAGTAAGATTGATCCACAAAGTAACTATGTTACATAGACAGTGAATATTCTCGAACAATATAATACTGGAAGAGTACTATTCGCTATAACACAATAAACTATTAATGTAAGTTAAATTAAATTTTTAAATTCAGTGGAAGATTTTTAAGATCGTTTTGCTTTTAATTTTTTCCCCAAAACAAAATAAATAAACAAATAAATAAACACACAGATACACACTCACACAACCCACTATTGGACATGTTTTTATTATTCTTTTATCGATTGTATGTATGTGTTTTCGCGTAATTGGCCCAAAACTCTGTGCATCAATTATTGTATTTTCTTCAAAGATTGATTAATTATATGGCTGTAAGAAACCCAATAAATGAAAACAAATAAAACAAATAAGTAAATAAACCTCCAGTGCCGCAGGCAAGGCGTCGGATTAATTCAGTGCTCATTCATTGCCAAGGCACTGGACGCCTCCGCTGATAACGATATACCGCTCACCATGTTCTTAGAGGTGTGTTGAAAGACTGCTAGTATCTGTCGAATCGGTCTCAAGTAGTTGTCTGTATTTGTACGTTTATCATTATTACATGCTCTTGCTATATCCGTTCCACTTCACATTATTGTTCCTCCCGTCTTCGAATTTCTATCACACTATGTTCTCCTATGTTTTTGGTACTTATATGCTTGCTTTTTACTTGCATTTACTCCTATATATATTTGTTTCATTTATCCATCCATCTATAAGATCCCCATACGCTTTATCCTTTTATTTCATGTGTATATGGGCCGCAAATTCATATTATTTTATTTACAATATTCTTATCTGGATACACTTGTTCAATTATGCTTTGTGGGTTATTACTACCAAACCCGGCGAAATCTGAGCTAGAATAGCCAATCGTATACACGTTACCCGTCCTGTTGAAACTACGCTAACATCGGACAGGTTTGTAGTGATTACATAGTTAATATATTGTATCTATATTCGAGTATATTATTTTCTTGTCGTGCCATTAATATGCTTACACGTTATCGTTATCTCTTTCCTAACCGTATATACCGTCATTGCACAATTACCTATCTGTTGTAAAAGCCTGAAGAGCGTTAGTCTACAGATAAATATAATAGAATTATAGTTAACTTTTCTACCCGCCTACGTTATTCGACTCCCGCGAAACGAAAATGAATCATTATTCGCTCCTCGATAGAGCGTCAGTCTACAGATAAATATAATGGAATTATAGTTAAATTTCCTATCTGCCTACGTTATCCGACTCCCGCGAAACGAAAATGAATCACTATCCGCTTCTCGACAGAGCGTTAGTCTACAGATAAATATAATGGAATTATAGTTAACTTTCCTATCTGCCTACGTTATCCGATTCCCGCGAAACGAAAATAAATCATTATCCGCTCAGTTAAGGTCACCCCTCTGGTACAACGTATACGTTTAATCCGTGCTTCACGGCCAATTCCTATAAAAAAATTTATGGGGCGTTTTCCTCTCGCGATCCCCCGATTAGGACCTGCCTTTCTTAGTTTTGCTCAATATTCTGCCTCTCTGTTGCCCGGGAATCCACTCGAGATCACGATTAATGACATTTAAACGGTTTCAAAAACCGAGCAAAAAAGTCAATAATTCAGAAACCTCGTGGAACTGTCAATATCATCGTCACCTTAGAGTAGACGTTAATCGGTTTTTTAACGGCTTAAACTGCAATTATCGCGACCCAAATCTACGAAAGCCGTGTTCAGTATTTTTTTTATGGGAAGCACACGTGGACCGCTCGGACCGCACCGATCGTCAACCATTTGTACCAAACGCGGCTTTACCACAAGATTAATATGATTTATAAGAATTGAATAGTACCTGCCCGTAACCTATATCCGATCAATCGCTACTAACTCCCTCCCAATACTAGCCCCAATAGGTGGGCTTAGCTCAATTTTTCCCGCGTAGCATTTAAATCATCTTAGAGTTCAAAATAAAAATAATAAAATAAAAAAAAATCTATAGAAACAGGTGATTCATCACAAGCTTAAAAACCTTCCATACTTACTTTCCCAAATAAAAAATAGCTTCGTCTCTATGAGACACCTACAATACCTATATATCTTGAAATGTTTGCATGGAAAAGTTTTTTCCCTCAGATTTACGTTTCTTGTTTTTATTTTATTTTGTTTCTGCAAGCTTGAAGATTTTGAACCTTCCTTAACCCTGTCTGGGAAATTTCTCTGGAATATATGAAATCACCATTTTATTGGAAATAAATTATTTAAAATGATTGCTACCACAGTTTTCCTTTTATAAACGTGTAAATATAAATATTTAACTTTTAACTATGGATATTGCTGTTTACTACCAACTAATTGACATTGCTGCTTTTGACATTTATATAATTGGATATTTATATCTTTCCTATGATATTTCAGTAGAAAATCGGGTTTATTTCTCACTTTAGTACTAAGCGGCCATTTTGTCACGCGGCACATCATTGGGGGTTGATTGGTTGAAGTGAATATTGCTGCCTTTGCCTTTTACACTTCTAGGATATTGCTGAATTTGATTTTAATAGTTATTTGATATTATTTGGTAATATGATATTGAAAGGAAAAAGCTATATTTTCTATAAAATTTCAAATTTCGTGCATTTAAAATAAGTTATCCTCGGTGACTGCATATAGAACATTATTATAATTTTTTTAGATAAAGCTTCTTTGTTTTTACACTCCTCGAATAGAAAGTTTAAAAATTTGCATTTCATGAAAAAATCTACGTTAATCATGGAATACTTCGCTTCTCCACTCTTAATTCTCTCGGAAAACTTTCCCTAGCTTTTCTTATCTCTTCATCCGCACCGAACACTGTTTAAGATTCAGCGACTTGCACCCTTTCCTCGCGAGGGATTAAACATCCCCTAAGGGCGGGGCTGGTAACAAATGATCATCCGACATATCTAGTTGTGACATTCGCGAGGGAGCCTCTTGGAGGTGTAAGGGTTCTCCCGGCTTAACTTTTATCTCGGTCGATCGTCCCTGTTAATAAAAAAGCCTTCGATTTCTTGAAAAGGACAAAATCTTTTTGTCAACAAGGCGTGTTTTTGTTGGAAGGACAATTATATTTCGGGATTAAACGTCTGTGCAAAATCGGATGGCTGATTTCAAAAAGCCGCTCAGTCTATGTTTACATTTTGATATTTCACTTTGCTCCAAAATATTGTATGAAAGTGTTTTCTTTAAAAAATGAGTGCATGTACGTTCGTAAGTACGCATAAAAGAAGCGATACTTCTTTGCCATACGTAAAAATACTCATATTGTGTTGTATACCTTGCGTTAAAACATTGTTAGGTACAGCACAAACTAGAATTGCTATCAATGACTGACTTCAACTTGGATTAAAAATATAAAATTCACATTAAATGTTATACCCACGCACCGAATCACGTTTGTTTAGATAAATTACACGAAAAAAATTTCTAATGTAATAAAAAGTGAAAAACAAATTAACATAAAATATTTTTTGCCTTATTATCTAAATAAAAGGTGGGCGCTTGTGCTATTGATATAAATTACAGAACTAGGCACTTATCTTTCTAGAAAATAGGCAAATATTTTTGTATGAATTTTTTTACGTCTATATGTATTTATAAAACTACATTTTTAATTTTTATATATTTAAATATAAGCTGTTGGTTTTTTTATGTAAAAATTTTTTTCGTTTAATAAAATTTTCTACTATTTAAGTCCTAATATTAATTCAGTGAGAAACTAGCGCCGTCTTTTGGTGACTTTGGAAACTTTGATTAATTAATTATGATGGATTAATTGACAAATTAGTGAATCTAATAATCATTCATGTATTGTCATCTAGAATACATCTGTGTGCAATTCAGCTCAATTAGATATTGAAAAGCGGGTGAAATATCGATTATAAGATTTGGACAAGAGAAAATAAAAAAGTATGCAATAACCATAATAACACATTATGAATTTGATCAATTCAATTTGATTATGAAAACTCCATTAGCAAAGAACAGAAAATAAAAAAATACCTAATAATAGCGAAAATACAAGTATTACAACATTTTTTTCAAATAACGCGATTTTTATACATATAAGAAATAGAAATTCTATTGGAAAAAACATCATTTTTGCACCCTAAAACTTCACTGTCAATTTAACTTAAAAAAAATAACTATTCAAAATACGGTGGAAAAGAATATTTATTTTTATTTTTTAACTACATAAAACCAAAAATTATAAATCAAAATACAATATTATAAATAAAAAAAAACACGAAACAACGAGTAGGAATATATAGTTTTTTGTGTATGGTAATGTTTTTGTGGACATAAGAATTTTTTAAAGGTACCTAATTAAAATCATAGATACATAAAAAAATGATATATTTAATCTTTTTTTAGCGTTATCGTTAAAACTATAACTTCACAGCAGAGGATAAGCATATTTGGAAAGTACGTACTGTCTTTAAATATTTTTTATCATAAAAATTCCTGGAGTATTTAAACCGAATAATATACTGAAAATAATAAAAGATTATTGTCAAAATAATAAAAACAGTTAATGATTAAAAATAATTTTGTTTTTGGCCTTAACAATATTAAATTTAACGAATAAACCTTTTTTTATCAACAGATTTCTCATTTTTGTTTCATGTTAATGTTATTCATGTTTTTCGTTTTGCAAACATAATCGATTAAATTATTGACTTACGGATTTTTTGAATTTGGTCACCCATTTTGCCGATTTATTTGAACTCGGTGACTAAAAACACACAAGGCTTTGATGCTGTTAATACTTGAAAAATATCACAAAAGGAATAGTGAGCAGCGATGGCGTAAAGGATTTTTCATTTTTCGCATGTCACTTTTTTGTGTTTTCCAGTTTTCGCGCGTCAAATTTTTACAATAAATAACAAAGCTATCGTTATGTTATTTACATTTACGATTTTGAATTCTGCTTTTCTATTCCATTTTTCTATTCACTAAAATGATTGAATATTTAACAAAAAATTCAAAACAAAAATCACGAAAATAATCTAAAGAATCACACAGAATTAAGGACTTAGTTAAATAGAAATTTATATAAAATTGTATTTTTTATTTGCGATAAAGGTTTTTATTAAATAGTATGTGAAAACGGAATAATTGTCACATCAATTTTTTAACTATTTTCAAAATAAACTAAAGGCTTGTGCTATGAAAATAGTATTAACTTGCTGGTGTCCTGGAATACGGCTCAAACCATCAACCACCAGATTACTAGCCGAGCGTCATTACCATTACACAAACAAGCTACTTTTATAACTAAAAGATTATAATTATAAATCATATAAAATGAAACAATAAGAAAGAAGAACAGAAAAATCCCAGGATATTTCCAATTCAGTGATCAGCGATTACTAATTTCGCTATGTTTTCCTTTTAAAATTACTAAGAATTTTCACTTATAAAAGAAGGCTTTGGAAAATGATATGTATTTAAATAGTCATCAGTTATATCATGTAATGAATTTCAAAAACTTTTGAATAATATACGCCTGATGACGCTTAAATAATTAAAATCATTTTTTATAAAGTCTAGAGTTTCTTCGGTACTACTAATTTATTTTATTTTTGATGATTTGAAACACATTTTTTATGATTTTCTGTAATTACAACTTCATAATTAAATGAGCTTCTAATAAAAATTATATAAAATTTTTATTAGTATCTAGGTTTAAGATTACCGAACAATTAAATAAAAATTTCTTATCGTTTAAATAAATGTTTTTGAAGAATATTAAAATATTTCAAGTTTAATATAAACCATTTTCAGAGAAATTAGAAATTTCAGTTGGTGAAAAGGGCATTGGAATATAAATACATGTCACTATAACAATTTTGAATTTATTGACAAGTGAATAATCATTCCTACTTTAATAACACTCCAAACTGAATCATATCGCAAATGTTAAGTAAGCTAGGTAGCTATTGTAACTAAAATATTTTTATCATTTTATTTTATACATCGAATGATTTTCTTTCTTGCATGTATTTATTAATTATTTATTATATTCATTCTTTTTATATGCTTTTATTTAACTCTTTTTATCTGTTTGTTTGTTTCTGGTGGAATCTTGTAATTGATTTTTCAGAAACTTCCCAACTAGCTCTCTGAAAAATTCAGCAATTTATTACGTTAAGTGAATGACTTTACATTTTGACATAGTTTGGTCATTATTTCAATCAAAAATAATAATTTTACATTATTATTGAACTTTAAATGCATACGAAGCTTTGGTATTCACCAATATTAATATGAAAAATTCAAATTTATTAATTTTAGTCAGTAGATTTAACTTTAACATTAGGCGCCAGAACAAAATGTGGAATTCAATAAATTATGGTTATGTTTAATTTAGATTCATAATATCTCAGGATAAATTTGGATTAAAAAAATGATTTGACAAAAATAACGTTGAAAATAATTATGCCACAGGTTCAAACAGTTTAAAAAATTGATTACAAATGTATGCAAGGAAGCGTTTCTTCAATTTTTTTTTGATTTACTTGATAACGTTAATTTAATTTAATGTTAATTACACTATTATTTTTGTAAAATAATTATTCTATCACATGAGAGCTTTATGCAGATATAAAACAAGAAATAAATACAATATTTTTCATAGGGTAAAGTCACTACTGAAATAAATATTGAATTTAACTGTAGAAAATTAAATTGATTCTGGCAGATTTCGAACACGGAGTGCTCTGATCCGGAGCCAGATGCTTAATCCGTTTCTGTGAATGAAGCCTTGGATAAAAGTGGTGTGCGTCTTTCAGTAATGGAAAAAATAACGCGAGCCCGTATAATGGTGACATTTAACAATTATAATTCGCTTTCATGTGCCCAAAGAAGCTTAAATACACAAAACTCTGAAAATTAGTTTAAAAAATATTTCAAAGAATTGTTGTTCTTTATAAAAAAAAATTGGAACTTTAAAGATATATAAAAAGTTATTTAGTGTCGTTATTCAAAGCGTAGCTATTTTTGTGAAAAAATTTCAATTTCTAATGAAAGCTACCTGATTTTCTAAACAAACATAGGTGTATTAATTTTTCATGTTTATAGCCTTAACTTTGTGGTTGGACATAATTAATAATTTTAATTAACATAGATTATGGAAGTCTGACAGAGACGAAGCTATTTATTTTATTTTATTTATTTTTAGGAAAAGTTAAGAGCAAATCTTAAATTAACAAACATGAGATAAAAAATAGTAAATTATGCCAATTATAAACTTTCCACTGAATAATTTTAGTTTAAAAATTCATTGAGAAGGGGTGGGAAGGGTGGAGTGGGACTTAGAATTGGGATAGAGAAACGAAGGATGGTAGCATATGGCAATATAAATTGAGTGAACTAGGTGTATGTATATAAGTTTTTATAGAGTGGTTATAGCCCACTGTATAAGCTGGTTTAAGTGATGTCTTTAAAACAATAGAAGTATCATCAGCGACGATATCTATTTATACCTATTATATCGTGGGAAATGCTGATTTTTTATCTAAGAATGGCAAAACATAGTTCTTTCAAGTATTTGACAAAAGACAGATAAACAATATATAGAAAACGAAAAAAATTTAATATATGAAAATGGTAATGTTGTATTGTGTAAAGTGATCGCTTAGTTTATAGAGCTCATAATTCCCGTGGCCACCCTAAATTTTTTTCCCAAATATATAAATATATTCCTCTCTGTAGGAAAATTTATCTTAATTAGTTATTATTCCTCTCTAGATAAAATCCAGTGAATGTGATCTCAGAACATATATATTAAATATTGTTAAAAATATAAATATTTTTGTTTTTCTTCGTAAATAAGATTTTATCAGTTAGCTGCCAGAGGAATCTTAAACCCTCGGAAGGAAGGGTGGTTGATTCAAAAGGATATCATGCGTCTTAACTACCCAACAAAATAAGCTGCGTGATCTGTTTCGTGAAAGCTCATCGTGTTTTTTTAAAGAAGTAATATTTTCTCTTTATTTTTCTTGAGTTTGGCAACCCTGCGTGCTGGTGTGCCAGGGCAATTTATTCGTATCACTTTCAGTACCTATCTTGGAAAACAACGGAGGCTGTGTAATATTATACAGGAGATGTATCGCCCTCAACCGTGACAGGGGTGGATCCGGAACTCGGAAAATGTATACAATTTTGCTACAGATTCGCTTCTTTTCTTGTATATTTTACAAATATATTCTTGTTTTACCTGGAATATGTTAATATTTGCGGTCTCTTGGTTTATAAAATTTTATTTAAGTACACCAACACAATGATGAATTTTTATCAGAGAAAATGTTTAGAATACTTTGAGTATTTGCGCGACGCTACTTTTCCACGAATGAGGGGATAAAGCGATGTAAGATGAATATTAAAGGGATAGGGGTAATAAAGGGGTAAGGGAACGAAAGGTACGAATAGACTGTATAGCTTGAAATGAGGAACAGGAGACAGATGCCGAAACTTACCGCCATGGTCTTTCCTCCTTGTTCCTGCTATAATGTGTCCTTGGTTGTATAATGTGATCACTTAAGTCAGCCGTTCAATAGGTTATAAGCCCTGTGAACACCAAAAAAACTTCCATATCTCCTTTCCCATATAAAAAAAGCTTCATCTCTATGAGACATCCGTTCTATATCTTGATTAAAGAAAATATTTATTCAGCGTAAAAATTGCCACTAAAATGTCGTTAATATATTAATATATCAGTATTTAATATATCATTTTATTATCATTCAACCGTTTCATTCATAAAATTTAACGGTTTATATGTTTGAATAATCTGACAATAGGAGAAATTTAATAACAAATACGCTCTTTAAAATTTTGATAATTTCACAATTTATCAGTTTGTTTTCCGAATCCCTCGTATTTTTAAATGATTTTTTTTTCTTTTGCATTCAAATCAACCCACTATTATAAGTTATTCTATTATCTTTTTTTTCAAAAATCACTATACCTACTGGCTGCACTTAACACGACAGCTCTGGACGTCGCTTCCAATCTTACATATTTTGCGCATTTTATCAATGAAGTCTTAATTGTGTGAGAAGTTCTTTTTATTGATACATACCTGCCATCCTACTAACATATATATTCTAATCGCGCAAGTGCAGTGAGTACATTGAAGCCTGACTTTTACGTTAACATATATTTTGGAAAATATCATCGAAGTAAAACATTTTTGTGACAAAATATGATGATATTGTCACATGATCGTGCTTCTCCTTGTTGCTTATCTTGGGGATATATAATTATCATTATATCATTTTGATATTAGAAATCAAGAATTCCTCAACATAAAAACTAAAATGATACTTACTTAATATACTTCGGTATACTTCGCAATTAGGCAATCAATTATAGAACATGGCATAATTGCATGGGGAGGGGCAACTATGAGTGCACTCAACCCAATTATTGCAACTCAGAAAATTTCTATAAAATTTATCCTTAAAACCTCAATTTTAACAAGGACAGATGAAATATTCAACAAATTCGATGTATTGGATGTACAACAAATTATGCGAATACTACTCTTAAATACACATACGAATACAAAAATACACAGTTAAAACCAACTCAAACAATAATTAGCACACGCTTAAACAAACTCAATCTACAAATCTCAAGGTTACATACCACAACTACAGCTAAAGGAGTATGGACAAAGGAGCTAAAGTATTTTGGACCCAAATTACTTAATTGCATGGTTGATGAATTAAAGCAACCTGGGCTAACCACAATTTACAACACTTACATAAAATACAAAATAAAACAGTGGATCCGAAATAAGGGGAGAGATAAAATAGGCACACTTACCTAAACACACTGACGCACACTATAACTTCATATATGATACATTTTTTATCTTGTTACTTTAATAAACAATACTTCATCACATATAAAAAATTATTTTATTATATATCTACGTACTATGTTTTGTATCTACATACTACTGTAAACAATGCCTGTCTCAACACAAATATTTCTAGTGAGACAGGGACAGTCCAACCAAAATTTTTAAATTCAACTTATATAGAAATAAACAAATAAATAAAATAAAATTAAAAGTAATTAATAAAAAAATAAGTTAAAAGTAATAAATAAACTAATAATTGTAAAAAACCTTTAAAAATTGTCCTTGCGTATTTGTTACCTCCCAAACAGAAACTTCACACAAATTTTTTTTGTGGAATTTGAGGAATGCAATTTGATTTTGGTTTTGCTAGTAATTTATGGTCACTTTAATCCCTGCGCTCGTCTATTTAGTAGATTTTGCGTTGGTTTCCCAGTTATTTATTTTGTTTTCGAAAATATCAAATTTTAAAATAAAATATGGAATACGCGATTGAATAAGTACCGATATTCTTTTAATAACGATTAAAATTTTATAAATTGATCCAAAGTCATTGACGATGAGCAATGCAAATTTTTTCAGAGCTTAAGAAAGTCGACTTAAAGGCTGATTTTTTAAATTTATCTGTTGTAAGTTAAAAATATTTGATGTGGCATAAAATAGCGAAAAACGTAATTTTAGTTTGACAGATGAGTAATTTTCAAAATTGATCGTGTTTTTATTGTCTCGTACTCTAAGTTTTTCTTAATTATCTTTGCCAGTTACAGAAAAGTTAATAATACATGAGCGGTTTGTTTATCTGTGAATTCCAAATTTAAATTTAGAAAATAGCAAATTACTTGAATAATTAAATAAAATGATTAGAAAAATTGAAACCATAAAATGTTTGATTTATTTTTGTGAAAAGAAACATATATCTGAAATTAGTATTGTTCCCGATTTAATTATATATAAATCGTCTTCGAAATATATTGAAATTTTTCGCCCTATTAGCTATACCTATATAAAATTAAATTTATTTAGGAAATATTGTTTACAATACTTCGTTTATAGTGCAGTTATTTTTGTGGATTGAAGCTACTCAAAATAGTTCATTTTATATAGTTTAAAAAAAATAATTAAATGTATATATCCTTATAGATATATGCGTATATATATATTTTTAATATAGGTATATAGTCTGACACAGCATAACCTAAGTTTATACCCCTGCACGCCACTGATATATTATATTATATATATTATATATATATATATATCTATATATATATATATATATATTTTTGCAACTCTGGAGTAGGTGGCAGGTAGGTTAACCCCGGTTAAATCGGAAGAAATAAAACTTATCGAGACGTTCTCCCAACCCGATAATTGGGGTATAATTGAGGAGATACACGACATCGAAAAAAATCAAACGAATGTTCATACATTTAAATTCTTTATTATAAAACAAATAAATGAATTAATGAAAAGGGAATTTTGATTTATATAAAACAAAATACTGTCAGTTTCAAAATATTTAACAGACCATTTCATAGTATTTGTGATTTATTTGTGATAGATTTTGATAGAATTTGGTGAACCTTTATTAAATTTTGAAATTTTTTTTTATTAAATTAAAAATAATTTTGAAATTTTTTAAATTGTGGCACTCGTTTGTGTGAATTTTTAAAATATACCTTATCAATTAAGGTTACATTTCTATTTGACACGAATTGCTTTTATATCTTGAAATCTCTAGGTTAATAATATTTCTATATCCTAATAACGCGTATTATAATTGTACATATTTGACTATTATATTGTACATACAGTATATAATATATATGATAATTTGACTATTTGATCTCCGGACAGAGGAGGCTTCGCCTGATTAAACGGCTTAGTTAATTCAGTTGATGACATGGCGTCTATCAACTATACATTATTGTTTGACATATTACGGTAGCCAGAAGTATGTATACTGGTGGTGTAATGAGTTAATTGGAATATTTTCGGAAGTAAAAAGTAATGTTATAAAAAAAATATACACACTATATTTTACGTGTTCTCAGAACATAATATTATATTTACTCCCCAAAGGGATATTCATTAATTAAGATAAATTAAAACAATGTTACGTAATTCTCACACTTATAAACTGTTGCCTCGGCTGGCTCTTTCCCAGAGGTCGGTTTGACCGATAATAGAGTTCTTTTTTATTACATGAATCAGTTTGCAATCAGTAAGAAGAGAGGAGCATATTAATATGAACACATTAAAGTAATTTTATAATAGATTTATTGGAATGTTAAAATAGTGGCAATGGTTATATACAACAATTACATTAATTGAGGAATCAGTAATTCAAATATTAATCATCGGCATTATAGGATTTTTACATATACAATTAGACAGTTTACATTATTTAAATGGTGGCAGGGAGGAATTGACTATGGCTTTTATAAATAAGTTGAAGGTTTAGTTGTTTCCTAGTTCGTGATGAGTGGATGCTGGCTTCGTTTAAACCGGTTGATCGACAGCGATCTGAAGATGTAGCGGTCGCTGGACACTATCTAGTTGCTCTGGGTAGGTATACTGAAGTTTCACTGCGTTTCGTCAGCTGGTCCGAGGTTCAAATGTTATTTATATCGCCACCAGATATTAGTGATAGATAAACGATCTTTAACAACAATTCGCCAACCGTTAGCTGCGCGCACTCGACCGTAGTAATACGATCGGTTTGACCCAGTACATTCCCCGGCAAATATTTATACTTCGCGAGTATCGACTACGAGGACAGGGCTGATTTGATTCCTATTTAGGTATACATTTATACAGTAAATACACGGCACTGATATTATTTTAAGTATCATTCGAGCTTCTGTTCTCCATCTGGAGATAACCCTCCGGAGCATCCGCCGTTCGGGCAGACCTCCGGGGGCGCGCAAATATGTACTAGGACTGTTTTTGAAACATAAATTTGTATGGAATATATACCTCTTCTGGTAAATAAAGACAGTGAAGTGGGACCCACCACAGACCCAGGGCCGTTCCCGTATCGGCCCTACACTTTCGCCATCCAGTTTGGCATTGTTTTAATGCTAAAGCAGCTTCCTCGCTACGCCGCTGATGATGCAAGCACTCGTGGTAAATAAAATAAAGACAGAGCGAAGTGCGGGGTGCGGGGCGAGACGCGTCCGTTCTGACGAACACCTGCACTTATGTACTAACCGCGCTAGAAATAGATTCTGACACGCGCCGTACATAGTGTTCTGAACTTCCAATAGCTATTTCTTATATACTGCTAGACAAAATCACGTGTTTTGTTTTTTATTCAATTTTTGGTCGAATATCGGTACTTGAATGTACTTACGAGCTCGGAGTGGTTTAAAAATATGATGTACCTGCGGCAAATTATATTGAAGATTTGTTATTTTATATTTATTAGTTTCGTATAAATTAGATAATATAACGACTATGATTAATTAAACTAAGCCTACAACCAATGCGTATAGTTCAGTGTTATATTTTTACCATTCTTTTATATGGGGTGGAAGCATGGACACTTAACGAAGAACTAATCCGCAAAGTTAAGGCTTTTGAAATGTGGATCTATAGACAGACGTATATCGAAAGTTTCCTGGGGCGATAGATTGACGCATAGTGAATTCCTCAGACGTATGGATAAAGACAGAGAAGTGCTGCGAACTATCAAGATAAGAAAGAGTAACTTGGACATGTTTATGAGAGGAGCAAAATAAAGTCTAAACCATCTCATCATCCAGGAGAAAAGAAGTGGTAAAAGAAGCGTAGGAAGATGCAGCATCTCATGGTTGCATAAATTGAGGGACTGGTATAAGTGTAACTATTCGATTCAGTCATTCCGTGCGGCAGTAAATAAAAGCGTAATCGCCTGAATGATCACCGACTTCCGAAAGGAGATAGCACCATAAGAAGAAGAAGAAATCTATATGTATGGGATGGTATGCATGAAAGTATTTACTGGGCGTGTACAGGCCTTACTTACTCAATGAAACGTTCATCGATTTTACCCAAGAAATAACACATATTTATCAAATTCGGGAGTGAAAAATTTTAACCACAGATGGCGATAGTATATTTGATTCAAGTGACATAAGAATAACACGTAAACATTTTTTAAAATTTGATATATGTGTGGTTGATCTTGAATGGAATCGGTGAACGTTATTTTGTGTAAACTGATCACGAAAGCCAGCATTAAGACAGGTCCTTAGCCCTCTTAATGCCCAATAAAGACTTTCATACATACTTTCCCATATAAATACCTTTCTTATACAAAATAAGAAAATACATTAAAATATATTGGTTGACAAAAAAGATTTTTTAATTAGAATTAAAAAGAAAAAAGAATTTTTAATTAGAATTAAAAATACTAGAACTACAATGTTTTGTCTGGTACAAATAATGGTGTCTTTATTATTTCTGTTTTTTTCTTCTTCTTCGTATTAAGTATGAGCTTCTACTTCTACATACAAAAAAATCACAAATGAAGTGACTTGGACATGCGTTGAGAATGCCAAAGGAACGAGTACCAACAAGTATTCTCTTGGCAACCCTGGAAGGTGAACGGTGGGTCGCTACAGATTAAGCTGAGAGAAATAACAAAAAAAAGTGTAGAAGACAAGTCAGGAGAGAATGGAAGAACCTTAAGTCTTTGGGCCTCCAACTCTACTAGGATAAGGGGATGATGTAATCATGATCATTTATATAAGTGAGAATATATATCAATAATTGTATAAAAGTGCTGAAAATAAGAAAAAAATCACGAACGACAGCATAAAAACATACTCCGCTACTAAAGAGTGAAGATCGCAATATGCATCTGTGCACTGCACACCACACACACTGCGCTTGCTGCAACTCTCTTCTCCTACATACACTTTTTGACATATTCACGAAAAGGTGCACATCTTGACCAGCTTTGTTCCAAAGAATTTTAAATTCTAACCTGTGTACATAATTATATGCACCAATTTTTTTTAGTTATGATTGTGTCCCGCGTGTGTGTGTTAATGTCCCGGATTTTTATCCAAGCTCTGGATCAATGTTCCTCCTAAAGTTCTAAGAACCAACCCTCTTCTTTTTACTCCCCTTATTTCTACTAACTACAGGCAAAACTCATACTTGTGGTGAACATGCAACAAATTTAATGCACTCATAAAAAAGCATAATTTAGACTTGTTTCAAAATTACCCTACTCATGTGCGACGCTTGCTTTCTAATCTATTATTCAAACAAAATATATGTTATTATTTTCCCCTAAATCAATTACATAAAGTTTAATTAATGTATATTATAGATATCTCACAGAGACGAAACTGTATTTCTTATGGGAAAGTAGGTATAGAAGTCATTTGGGTGTACATAGGACTTATGACCTATCTTATGGTTGGCTAAAGTGATCACTTTACACAATGTAACATTCGCCATTTCCACCCATGATAGAATATACCATGCTTACTTATTTTTTTCTATACTAACTTTCCCATAAGAAATACAGTTTCGTCTCTGTGAGATATCCTATAATATACATTAATTGATTAATAATGTCTCAGTGACATAAATCCTGCACTGTTCTGAAAGATTTGAACAAACTCAAAATATTCTGAATTATATAAATTATATTTACCAATATACTAATATCATATATTTTAATATATATATATATATATAATATATATATATATATATATATATATATATACTCGCAAATAACGATATTTGTAAATACAACGCAGTGAAAACCTGTCATTGGCTTTTTTTATGTTTCACATTCTATGTATTTTCTTAATTATTGTCAGCTGTTGGTTTTCAGAATAAATATAAATAAATAAAATAAATGATCATTCAAAAAAAAATTAATATATGTCTTTTAAACAATTACTCAGCAGCAAAATTTTGTCATAAAATGTGATTTTAAAACATCAGCAAATATCTTGGATTCTGAAAAAGTATTCGAAAAATTTGGTGTGCTGCTGTGCGCGCTTTGAAAGCAAGGTAAAAGCAGCAGCGGATATTTTACGTACAGGGAAAAAGATCAAAGCTCCTAAAGGCTCTAGTATTACGTATGCTGTGCTATCAATTCAATTTATATCGACTAGCGTCAACCCTCATATCAAAGCCAGGGGCGCATATCTCGCGATCGTAGACGCGGAATTTTAAAGCTGAGTTCACTAGAAGTAATACATTTTCAAAGAAAGCAAACACTTTGTGGTTGACGTAGTAATTTAAATAATAATAATAATAATTTAGAAATATTTCACCATAGCTAGACCGCATTCAAAAGAATGTGCGCAAAAAATATGTGTGTTGTTACGATGCAAAAAATGAACACATAAGAAGTTTTACTAGCAACTAAGTAAACTTTTTTAAACTAAAAAATATATATTTAATTGATATAAATTAACTTTGTTAAAACCACTTATTTATTGAAAAAATTCAACATGTTTCGAAGCCAATGGCTTCTTCGTCAGGATAACAAAAATAATATATATTAACAAAGTTAATTTATATCAATTATAATTGTGTTACCACAAAATAAATTTGCTACATTTGAAGAAGAAAATATATATTTATTTGGAACATCATATTGAGGCTTGTAATTCGGGCTTGCCAGGCAACTTTCCCCCGCTTTCTTCTTACCGGACAAAGCTAGGAAATGATCTTTTGATTATGGTCAACCTATAGCACGTTCATCAACAAATAATAATCAGGCGTATTCTAGCAAACATATTTAATAATTCTGATAAATATGACATACAAATTAAAATGAATATTGCTTCACACTTTAGTCAAAAAATAATGAAAATAATTTTCAGGCATACTCCAGTATTTATTGTTAATTAATTTAGATGAATATCATATTTATATAGTCAAAAGAATATTGCTTCAAATGGTTTAAAAAAAAAAAAGATTTTCATTTAGCAGCGGTGATATCCACATATGTACTGCTTCATGCGAAAGAACAATTTTAAACCAAAGATGGCGATAGCCTAGTTGTATCAAATATGTTAAATTAGATACATAAATAACAAATAAATAACAATATATTTACAACTTTAAAAAAATTGTCGGAAGTGTGGTTGATCTAAGGTAGAATCGTGAATGTTACATGTGTAAAGTTATCATCTATTCCAGCCTTAAAGACACGTCGTGAGCCCTTTGGATGTTCAATAAATGCTTCTAAATATGTTTTCCTATAAAAATAGCTTCTTTTCTGTTAGTCACCTAAAATTCATATTAATGAATAAATATTTTTTAAATAGTAATAATTATTCTGAATTTGCTAACCATCTTTTGGCTATGGATCATTCTTTTGATATTAATAAGGGTTTACAAATTTTACATACAAATTATACAGAATCACAATTTGATAAATTAGAAATTTTGGAAATAAGAAAGAGTGTAAATAGTAAATTGAATATTATAAATAATCAGGTTCTTTTTGCAAATAGTTATCTTTTAAATTTATTTTCATGTTAATTAGGTACTTTATATTATCATTTTCCATATATAACTTTTTAATATTTTGATCTATACATCGATTTTTAAATATTATTTTGTTATCCTGACGAAGAAGCCATTGGCTTCGAAACATGTTGAATTTTTTCAAGAAATAAGTGGTTTTAACAAAGTTAATTTATATCAATTAATAAACATTTTGTTTAAAGCCACTTTATTGTCATAATATACAACGTCTACTGGTTTCGGTTGCACCCATTCTTCAGGATAGTTTATTATAAACTAACCTTAAAGCTGACATTTACATTTCGTAGAAGTTTTGTAATTAGATAGAGAGAGAGAAAGCATGTTAGAAGAGGGCAGAGTATCAGCTACGGGGTTTAGGAGGAAGGGTAGGGATTATATTGAGAGAATGCGAACAACTTTAAAATTGAACTATTAAATAAGTTAATTTGATTTTTTAGTATTTGACATTAGTATTTGTTTTAATATTCTCTAATGCCTCTTAATTAACAAATCGCAAGCTTATACCATTTTAAAGATTAACTTGAACCCCTGAATTCCTATCAAAGGTATGGTCTAAATAAGTGTTATAGTGAAAAAATTCTGAAAACCTCATATTATCAGGCGTATTACGTTATACGTGTTTTTTTTATTTTCTTCGTGGTTTTACGTACCTTTATAGGGAGCTGAAAAATCATGTCAATTCAGTTTATAGATACCAGAATGACTAAGTTAGTATTCTATATTCAAATTATCCTTCTGTGGACAAAATCCAGTAATTCTTTTCAGAACAGAAAGAAATAGGTAATAGTGTAATTAAAAGTTTACCTTTATTATTATTCGTATAAAAAGCTGGCCTTAGCTCTACTGGGAGTTTTTATGTGACTAAAAAAGAAAGAGGATGTATGTTTAAAATTCTGGTGTATAAAAATAACATATATAATATATTTTTTAACAATATGTTTATGCATACGTCTGTCTAAGAACACAGTTACTAAATTCGTCCACAATGGGATATAACGTGACGCCGCTACCTTGTGAAGAATTTTTATTTTTTATTTATTTATTTCTTTTAAATTTATTTATACATATGAATGAAGGTAGTTGCTTCACTAGACAATGTCTGTTCTGAAGCCCTTGGGGTGCCTGGTGGGTGAAAATCACACGGCATGCCTGGTAGGTCTGTCAGACCCGCAAACAAAATTGTTTTTATTTTGTTATTTAATGTGTCGAAATGTCAGGTTACTAGTTTTTATGCATTTTAAATATAATAACTATATGATAAAATAAAAAAAATAAAAATAAATTGTTTTATTTTTTTTTTATTTAACTGAGATAATCTCTAATTTTAATAACAAAAATCAACACAAGTCTTTTCAACAATATTTAACATTAAATTGAGATAAAAAATCAGGCCTCACGTTAATTTTAAGCACAAATGAATAAACTTTCAGACTATTATTATTAAAACGCCTTTAAAATCGGTTTGAGCTTCAGAAATCTGACCGTCACGAAAATGCTTCAGAATTTAAATGATTATATGCAGGTATAATTTAATGGTGTTAATGTGAAATTTTACCCAACACCTTTGCATATACATTCTCAGTCAACTTAAGGACAACGTGGCATACGGAATATAAACTCCACCAAGACAAATAAAGTGTTAAATGATATTTAAATCAAGTTTTAAGTCCCTCTATGCATTCGTAATAATATGCAATTTGAAAGTAAGACTAATCAACCTGAAAGGTTTAAAAGGTAAGAATTATTGATATCGAAATACCCTCCCTCCCACACACACACACATACATACTGATTCTTAGGTAGAGATAAATATAAAAACACAATTAATATTCAAACACCTCCCTACTCTTATCCATTCTAACCCAGTCCCCTACCCCCACTCCTATAACATACACCCTATCCCCGTAATAACTGTCCATAATTGTATATAATTTTAGTTGAAATAAGTTATTGATACTGAGAGATTGTCTCTCGAAAATGTTTTAACTCTCAATAAAATACACAATAGAATAAAACAGTGTTTTTCAAATCATATTTAACAAATTTTATAAATAAATTTCCACAAAGTTTCACACAAGAAATTTGAAGAGTCAAGTGACAATTTTTTATATATTTTTTAATGTTTTTATCATATTTCTTTTTTTTTTGTCATATTTCATATAAACTTTATGAGGCCATTTGTATTACGGAACAAAATAAAATTTGAAAATTATTAAATATACATTTTTAGTGCTTTTAGATGCTTTAGCTTTAGCTATAGGACGAAAAGTTATTTAATTTTAAATTGAATAAATTAAAGCATGAACACAGACATGTTTTAATATCAACGCAAAAGGATGGTACACAACAATTAATTTCATATCCTTTTCGTGTAGTTACCTCACATAGCATGTGTAAGGAGTAGGATATTAAAATATGATGAGCAGAAAAATACATTTTAGAATCTGCCATTTAATTAATATTAAGTATTATTATTTTTGAAAGATTATTTAAATAAATAAAAACATGTTAAAACGTAAGTAAATTATAAAAAGTAAAACAAAAAATTAAAAATGGACATAATTCTGTTTTTTTTTCAACAAAGACGTAGACTTTAATTTGCGCAGAACTAAGATCGTAACTAGAAAAAACATAATGTTTTTTGGCTTTTCTGGTTTGGTTTTTTTTTCAAAGTTTTCCCAAGTTAAATTTATAGAGGTTAACTTTTTAACAGATATTAAGGCTCAACATGTTTGGTGATCAAAAGATAAAAACGGATGAAGACAATAAACTAAATGATGGGTATTAGTTATATTAGAGTAATTTTTTTTCATTTTTTCATAAAAACCCTTTTTATACTGATTAATGGTATCAAATTTGTAATAATTGTGTAATAATAAGTTGGTATAATATATTTTTGATTTATTTCGGATTAGAATCTAATACATGGATAAGGATGTCAATAATTTTGTTTATGAATTGATATGCAGCTTTAAGTATTTGTATGATTTTAAGTTATAATATTGTAACGATATATATAGTAATCGTAAAGAATTACACGCAATCAATGATTTTACAGCACTCTGCACTTTTTCACTAAAATCAGAAGATACTAGAAATTTCTAGAATGAACCCACGAATCTCGTTATACTAGGCATCATCGTTAAATCTCGAAAGATGAATGACATTTATCTACCTGTCATCAGTCTTTGATTTTGATGTTTAACCAAACAGCCTCGTATATTCCAGCGATAGTAAAATAAAGGAAGTATTTTTTACTCACCATAAGTTTTTCTACACGCGAATATTGATCGAAATTTTCTAGAAAGTGATCGAAGCAATAAAAACAACCAAGTAATGTTATAAAGTGAAATAATGCGAATTCGGAAACATTGTAATAATATGTTTGTGTTCCAGAAACATTTGGTGACTATAAATTTAAGTGCAGTGTTCCTATTTAATTCATGTCCAGTGGCTTTTTGCGTAATAAATAAAAGTTTTAATTACTGATAATATTTAATAATAATTTTTATTTTATTTACATATTCTTATATGATCACAAAATACTGATTAGTTATTTCTATTAATTAAAATTAATAATTAAATAGCACGTCCCCGAACTACAAATGTATGCTGGTATAAGGGGATAGAAAATAAAGCAAAATAAGTGGGTACACATATTAAAAATCAGCATATTGATTTGTTAAGCAATTATCTCCTCCCCAACACAAATCCCTTCAGCTTTTTATTGAATTACTATAAATATTATAAGTATTATAACTAATACTATAGTAGTATATTAGTATTTTTATTTGCCTTTTATAGCCACGTCCCGTAACAATATGTACATAAATTAAGTAATATAGCATACGACTAAAACGCCACATTTCTAAGATGTCGAACATGTGAAGCGGTTCTTCCAAACATTCGTGAAATAAAAATGCATACGAAGAGTGACAAATGTTGAGAACCCCTGATTAAGATGTTGACAAATAGAATTGCTCAGGACAATATTGATGAAAAAGCTTTTCCCAGTAAGCCTTACACTTGCAGGTGAGTGTTGACTTTATATAGACCGGTAGCTTTTGAAAAATGAAATTGGATTTAAATCCGGTTTGTGTCGGCCTTGAATAGAATAATGTTAGCAATTCATTTGAATCGTGATTTCGATACAGGATGCCAACACACCGAGCAGTTTAAAATGACTTGCGAAAAATCTATCCGCAGTCGCGGTGCATTTTTAACCTTTTGAAGCGTGTGTACGTTAGAAATCTGACCATTAAAGTTTAAATCCTTTTATCTCGGAAAATCAATGGATGGAAGGCATATACCATATCAACGTCCCAAATATTATTCAAATCTATAAAAAATTTGCAAATACACAAAATGTATATCAATAATAGAACATTTGGATGTCTTAGTAATAGACCGAGATCAGCTGGAAATATTTTGATATCTAAATGTAATACTAGCACAGCCCAACACCATTTCTCTTATCAAGGAATATCATTCTTTAATGCTCTTCCCAATGAAATGAAGACGGAAAAAAATTATAGAAAATTCAAGACTAAATTGAAAAATCTTCTACAAAAAACCATCACAATAACGCAATGAAAAAATCTTATCAAAAACAATCTATATATACTTTTAACTGTTATTACAATACCTTTTTAATTATTAATTTTTTTAACTTAATTTATTGTATCCTTGTGTATACCTTATCTACTTATTCTAATGTCTCACATTTTTGTATTCTTGTATTGTTTATATCTTACTTACTTAATTTAATGTCTTAATTTTTATAACTTAATCTTATGTTTCTTTTTCTATATCTTACTTATTTAATCTAGTGTCTTACACTAACGATTTCATTACTAATAGATATATACATGTATGACAATGCCCCCACTTTTAAACACGAGAATAAATTCTCATTTAATAGTGGGTAAGCGTGTAATATAAATGTGTATTAATTAAATTATATTGAATAGTCTCAAGTTTGTACATTTTACCAAATAAAATAAATAAAAATACAAAAAAAATATAAAAAAATCATCAAATCAGCCATCAAATTCCCGCTCTCGCGTCACGTACATGAAGATGGCATAAGCCAACTTCAGGATTTGATGATTTGTAAATATTTATATTGAGATGAATCAATTTTAAATATGAAAAAAACTCTTTTGTTCCTAAGGTATTAATGAAATGCAAAGACAAGGCAATAGATAAAGTATGCGAGATTTAAGTTACCAATCATGACAAACAAAATAGTAGACATCATGTGACCCATTTGCGCCTAGCTGAGCTGCTGTCTCTGCAATATACGTAAAATGAATTTGTTTTTCTTATGGTCTATAAGAGATATCAACGATATATAGTTTTTCCTATTGCTCCTGTGCCAATCTTTATGTTGGGATTTCAGTACTTTTTAGACTGAGAATATTTTTTCAAAGACTGCCCAGACAAGGACAATTTAGAGGTCAAATTTCATCATGGTTTTTTATGCAAAGGCCTAAAGTGGGTCCTGAAAAATGAACGTGCATTGTGAAAACATCTACATATTTTTAGTAAAGAGGTTTCTTCAATCAAAGAGAAGGTAGTTGAATTTAAACATAAAGTTAAATAAAATAGATCTATTGAGTCAAAGAGTGTTTACTTGCGTGTATATGTTTTTATTCCTCATACTTTACACAAAGAACAAAGAAAGTCCGTGGACACGCAGCAGAGGTCCGCCCGATCCATTGCTCCACTTGTACCTGACACTGGGATTTGGTGGGTTGGTTATAAATTTAAAATCTAACTGGTTGTTTTAATAAACATACTCAATTGGTTATCTTAAAAGTATTTATTGGCAGTAAAAGGACCCATAATCATTACCCATATTTATTATATGAGACGGTTTGTGTAAAAATAGACAGTGTAGGAATTGGAATAGGAATGAGTTTATCGCATCATTTACTTTCCTATATATTTATCTTTTGTGTTTTATTGGAGCATAAGTAAAACCGTTGATGATCATGATATGATTATGATTTTGGTGATAGGTACTCTTCCTCAAACTATAAAATACAAAATAATTAAAGTATGACACATAATCATAATAAACATTTATGAAATAGAAACAGTAGAAATGTCGAATTATCCACTTTCTTTCCTATTTTCCTTTTATGTTCAAATATACGATCGTCAAAGAGATCTACCGTGCTATTCATATACCGTGCACTCTCCGTATTGCCGAATATTACCTGAAAAGTGTCAATAAAGCCTTTTTAACGATATCCTGTACGTATCACTCAGCTTTTATATCACTAACTTGCCCGAATATCACCCGGAAAAATGTGACCAATAAGAAAGAAAATATGTTAATAAAACGTGTTCAATTCTTCCATACAGCGAAACGTTATATGAAGTAATATAAAACGCAAGGCTAGAAATTTCAATTGCTATAAGAAGTAAAGCTGTTTAACAAGGAAGGAAAAACAAGAAGAAAATTCTTGACTTTCTAACTTTTGGTGAGAATATATAATAATTATGAAATACGATATTTTAATAATTATTGATATGTACATTTTTTTTAACAAAAATGTCATATCCTTTATGTAAATGAGTAGTAAATTATTATTTTTTTTCAAACTTTATCTTGTTTTTGTTTCACATTTTTGTATGGAAAGATATTAAATTAATCTATCTAATCGTATCTTAAAAACATTTTCCAAAATGACGCACTTAAAATAATGTAATTGATTCATAAATTACCAACCAACAATTTATAAACTATTGATGATTTTTATTTATTTACATATTATGTTATCAAACAGGAAGACGTATGTATATATATACAAGGAAAGAAAATAATACAACAGATTATTTTGTATATTTTGAGTTTGTCCAAATTTTTCAGAATATAGTACTGGATTTTTGTCAAAGGGACATCATTGATCTTTTTTTTTCATTCTCTTTTAATTACCATAGATATCAATAATGAGATATCTATTTTTTTTTTATAGGTTTTCTTAGCAATATCCTTTATATATGTAATGAGATTCTTCCGAATTATTAGCATTACACTAGAATACGCCTGAAATTTTGAGTTTGTCCTAATTTTTCAGAACACAGTATTGGATTTTTGTCACAGGGACATCATTAATCAATTTGATTAATTTGATGAAGAATTGAAAAAATTGTGAAAAATTTGGACAAACTCAAAATATTCTGAGTGAAAATACTGGTCTAAAAAGGAGTTTAAAAAAATTTAATAAAAATTGAATGAATAAAAAAACTTTGGATGCCGGTTACGCTAAGGATTATTACAACATATTTACGGAACATGTTGTAAAAATTTAAATATATACAACTTCAAAAATTTGATAGCCATAGTATTCTATGAATGGAAATAGTGAACGTTACCTTGTATAAAGTGATCACTTAAGACAGCCGTATAATAGGTCGTAAGCCTTATGAACACTCAAAGACTTCCGTACCAACTTTCCCACAAAAATATAATTTCGTCTCTGTGAGACATCTTTAAAAAACTTGAATTATTTTGTCTTCCACGATTATGAAGTGAAGAAAATTAATACACTTTTTGGGTTTAATATGATTATTTATATGGCCTTACATGCTTTTTTTCAATAATATTACAAGAAAAACTTTTATTTTTGAATAACTTATGTAACAGACACAAGTTAATGATATATATGAATAAACGCATGAGTTATCAGAATCGAATGAATATAGACTCGTCCAAACATATTTCACATTTAAACAAATTTTATATATAGGTATATATAAACAAAAAATAATAAATGACAAGAAGAGTAGCAACATAATGGAATAGTGAATATAATAAATTAAATTGTAATGAATTATTACACAATCAAACGAATATATTAAGGTAGTGAAATAATAATATAATCAAAATAAGTGACAATAAAACAAATACATAATTAGATACCCACGTGAGACTGCATTTATATCTTGTATCGTGGAATATTTTATACATGTGTTTGGAAATAAATTAAATGTGACGTCCTCAATAAAATATTGTTAATAATAAAAGCTGAAATTTGAAATATTTACAAAGTTATTCATTTTCTTGGTTATCACTTAAAAAATACTTCCCATTATTTTAATTTAATGAAGTAAAAAAAATATCAAACACTGTGATGGTCGACATAGAGATAGATTTAATAAATTTAGAAAATCTTAAAATAATAATATTCAAAAAAGCCAAGTATGGACATCAAAAATATATTTCTTCTGGTTTGAATCGTTTAAAAGTAAAAGCCTGATATATTTCTTCTTCTTAAGATTCTATGTATTACAAGAGGCTAACAAAATATTGAATATTCAGCTATACAAGTAATATTTCTTAGATCTTTATTATACCATAGATATAATTCTGTGTTAAATTAATATCGTTTGCCAATCCTAATAGACTCGACCTTGTGAGTAGGTGCGAACGAGCCTTTACTATTTATGAATCAGAATAGTAAGTCTCGCGTGTAGCGGGTGCTTAACTGTTATTTTAACGAAACGGACCAATCACAGGCGCGCTTTGCCTTCGACGGGTTGAGCCGGAGGCGACCGTCCTGATGGCTGAATCCGGCCAATGGCGAGCGCCGGCGGTGAGGTCATCGGGCATAGGATGAGTCACTGCACTAGCGTGGATTTCAGAGGTATGGTGAAATCATTACTATAAAAGGAGCGAACTCGATATACTCAGCCCCTTCAGTTCGAGACCAGACTTGCGAGCGGGAGCGCTGCCCAACAGACTACCGACGGAGCCCTGAGTTCCAGAACAGCATTTGCGGACGGAGTTGCTGCCCGGACGTATGGAGGAATCTACTATTCATCAGTACCAGGGAGGATCATACCGCCACTGTGTAACAGCTAAGGAACACATTTATATTATCTATCGATTAATTATTTTCACTATCGAAATGTATTTATTTTGGGAATATTTGAGTTCGGAATAATTATGTGTAATTAAATATCACGATTTCTTGTGTGATATTGGTTCAAATCGTACAAGAATTCCGTTCCAAACGGGTGTATTTTTATGCAAAGCGAATTTCATACCGGTTATGCTAAAATTTGAATACACGGATTTCTATATGAATTACTTAGTAGCATTATAATAATTACTGTATTGCATAAGTATTGCGCAATCCGGTCTTCAGTTAACTCTTTATGATTTGAGTACCTCGGTACATCTAGCTTAACAAGTAGCTTCAGAATGACGAGTAAAGGACAGAATGGGGAAGTCTAACTAAAGATTGGGGATATCTGGTTTGTGTTGGCCTAGCTGGCTGAGGGGTGGATGATTGCCGGCACTTGGGCGTGGAACCCGCACAAGCCCCTGCAGGGCCCCTTAAAGGCGGGGTCCTCCTTGTTGCTCGGGGTCGTCAATAAACCGACCACCTAACCTCATCTGGCGCAACCTACTTAAACCAACAAAAAGGTTCCCTATGTCTTTGGAAGGATTTCCATGCTTGAATGCTGTAAAACCTTGATAGAAAACGTTAACTTCTATTTCGTCCTCTGTAAGAAAGACAGGGCCAGAATAAATATAAAAATCATTCACTCATATGGAATAGCTGGGATACTATAAATATGTTACTAACACTCTAACATTTGTCCAAAGTAAATGTTGCAAGATGCAGAATCGTGGGACGCCGCTCTGAAAAGGCATAATGAGATTGCACAATAATTTGTAACATCGCTGACTATGCCCGCAAAGGAGGCTAATGTCGTCATCAATTTTTACCAAAAGAGTACGTGATTCTTCAAACACCGGCCTAAAAGAAAGGCGCCTCAAGACAACACCCATCATCAGAAACTCGTACCAAAAGAGTACGTACATCTCAATCATAAGCCTAAAAGAGAGGCGTCACAGGATCACATCTCGTAAAGAAGAGATAGAGTCTCGGGATGCAGTAAGTTCCGGAGGAACAAGGGGGGCCGTTTAGTCACTTAGGAAGTCGGCCACCGGGTTTAGGCGGGCGCGGAGCCTCTACCCCTCTCAGCAGAGATGCTGAGGGTTTAAAAAACCAAAATTTAGCATTCAAAGAAACTATTATTTCATATAAACTCACGGGCTGTTGTAGAATCCTTTCGAACAAACCATCCCCGAGACCTTATCTACTTATTTATAAAGAAGTTTCGTTTCAAAAATGTCTTATTTCGTAGATAGCAAATATATGTATTATTTTCCCCAGGAATTAATATGAACAGGTTCATAAACGTCTAAGACGACACCATTCAAGGTAAGAATATGTTAATATAAAGTGTTTAAAATTATTAGTTTCAGTGTTATTTAATATGTGAATTTCTCCTCTTTATGCCGTTCGATTGATTTTATTGGGTTGTTTCCAAACGGATATGTTTTATTTCTAATACACGAATTCTTCTAGTGAACGTATTTTATTGTAACATAAATGTATAGATTATTAGGTTCGTTAGATGTTTTTATTACGTAATATTATGCAATTGTTTCCACACTGCTCCTATAAAAGAATTTGAAGTTATTACGATACACAACGGGGTCCTTCATCCATTAGACGAATCATGTGCCCATTCAACGACGTATTACGAATAGTATATATTGTATTTATCGAGATTTAGTCGCATTTATTATTCCTAGTGAGGTTTTTAGTATTGGTTCCAGGCGCCATTATGAGGCGGAAATAGTTCATATTCATAGCCCGACTGCAATAGGTATTTTTGTCTCGTAAGAGGTAGCACTTTTAGAAATATAACTATGTTTTATGTTTAGTCCCTGACGGACAGGATGGTATAGCTGTGGCTATTTAGGTAATATACTTAGTAAATGCAAAGGGCATTAGGTATTTTCAATATAGTATGCGAACCCAAGATGATAGAAATATTTTAGTTCCTATAATTTCATTGAATATTTGCTGCAGAATAATATTTGATGAGAGAAGTAGTTAATATTCCATTCAAAGCAAAAAGTTTAGTCAATTATCTTTATAGGTAATATTCAACAGCAAATTAGAAATATTTTAGTTAATATTTTTAGTTAATATTGCATTCAAAAGCGCAATTTTCACAGAATAATTATTTCCAGTTAATAATATATATTTTAGTTAAATGTATAGTTAGCACAGGCAGAGTATTAATATTGTATAGAATACATTATTTATAATATTTCAAGAAGGTATAATATTTTATTCCGCGATCCTTTTATAGTTACAGCGTATCTGTCGACCTCAGCCGTTGCCACCCGCGCCATACAACTATTTTCGCTAACATCATACGGCAAATGACTTTATTCATTGCGATGAAATTTATATTATTTAATAATTATTTTCAGTTAATACGTATTTTTAGTTAATTTATCGTATAGAACAATTTCTGATAGAATAGAACATTATTTCATATGAAAAGTTGAATTTTAGTAGTAGTAATATTTCTGTATTGAATATTTAATTTTTAACAACTGTATCGCTACATCATATGGTTGAAGTCGACCGGTTGCATCCTGTCGATCGATCGCGCGCGCTCACATATAAGAATAATGAAATATTTGATAATCCAATATATTGTATTTTGAACGCGACGGTTTGCTACTTACTAACCTTCATTATTTAGTAGGACCCACATTAGGGTCATCTTACATCGTGAGCCGTGAAAAGAATATGATTTACATTGATTTGCAATGGAATGATTTGTATTATAGATTTGCTTCGCCTTATATATTCAACACACACCCCATGGGATGTCTAACTCTGGTGCCGGACCAGGAGCTATACTAAATTATTATTAAATGTATCAAGGCCCCGATGCCCTACTATCTAACTGGTCCACCACAGTGGTTGTCCGCGACCAGGAGGTCGAAATGAAAAATATAATAATAAAATTAAACTCGCGTCAACTATTTTACGACTGAATAATATTTTTCATATAATAGAAAGCATCTCTAGAAAATACCGTCATTTGACGAGGACCCCTCTATCTACTATCTAGCTGGACCATTACAGTGGTGCCGGTGACCAGACAGGAGCGTATTCGTTGGACTCATTTGCATAGTAATAAAATCATTTTGGTTTAGTTAATATTATAAATGAAAGAAAATATTTGATTATAAAAGCGGTTTTATTTAAACAATCGCGGACCACGGTCCGTGACATCAAAGAAAAAAGATTGAGCATTTATGTGAACCACGTACTGAGATTTGTAGACAAACGTGATACTAGGTATTAGAAATTTCTTTAGGTTGTTTGTAATATAGATAGTTGGCATTTTTATTATTTAATATTTTGTGAACGAAAATTATTGTAGTAATTTTGGTCCTTGTGATATATTAGTTCGATTTTGGAATGCCTGTTTCTTTGTAAAAGTATTGCTCCATTTTATAGAATATGTGATGTATTTCATATCTCATTCATTTTATGTGGTTT